>JAHBOF010000169.1:0-204483 GCA_020736565.1 Coprinopsis sp. MPI-PUGE-AT-0042 | reverse complement strand
CATGACCACTGAAATCCTGCGAAGTATGCTCTATAAGGGAGCTGATCTTATCCGCGAGTCGAGTTCGTAATATTCGACGAAGTCCACTATGTCAATGACGCAGAGGTAGTGTAAAGCTTGGCCATCCTCGCTTCAGATTTGACTAACCGCCCACAGCGAGGTGTCGTTTGGGAAGAGGTGATTATCATGCTTCCAGAGCACGTAGCATTATTCTGCTTTCCGCCACAGTGCCGAACGCCAAAGAGTTCGCGGACTGGGTTGGGTATGTTGTGGCATTACGCCTATGGGTTTCACTTACCGTAGAAATCCAGTCGCACCAAAAAGAAGGACATATATGTCATTTCGACGCCTCAGAGGCCTGTTCCCCTGGAGCATTACCTCTATGCTGGTCGGGACATGTTCAAGATCGTGGATGCAAAACGAAACTTCCTGGCTCTGGGTAAGCGCTCCATCTCACTCACAGTAAGAGAGTTCTTGAGCCTGTACAGTTACAAAGAGGCTGGCGAGTCTGTGAAGCGAAAACAAGACAAAGAACGCCAAGCGGCGGGTCTTCCACCTGTTCAGCGCCAAGGAGCAAAGGCTGCGACCTCGACTGCACAGCGTGGTGGACGAGGTGGCGCTCGAGGTGGACCCCCAGCTGGTAGAGGGGGGCGTGGAGGTGGCGCACCCTCGGCACCCAGAACCATGCACACCGGCGCAGACAAGAATCTGTACGTACACTTGGTCGGACACCTCAAAAAGAAGTCCCTACTGCCCGTGGTCGTGTTCACGCTCTCGAAGAAGCGCTGTGAAGAGAATGCAGCAACTTTGACGAACCAAGATCTCTGCTCGTCTGTCGAAAAGAGTGAAGTTCACGTTGCCGTTGAGAAGGCCCTGTCTCGACTGAAAGGTAGCTCACCCTCATACCTACCTTCACATGAGTTCTCATTAGTATGCAGGAAGTGACAAGAAGCTTCCACAAATCACCCGAATGCGGGACTATCTGACTCGCGGCATTGGCATCCACCACGGTGGTCTCCTTCCCCTAGTGAAAGAGGTTCGTGTCCTCTTTGAGGGGTAAGCGTTCTGCTCACAGACCCCAAAGCTGGTAGAGATATTGTTCGCTAGGGGTCTGGTCAAGATTCTGTTCGCCACAGAGACATTCGCAATGGTAATGAAACCCCTTCTCCCCTTAGACAATTTAACGCGTCATCCAGGGTGTTAACATGCCTGCAAAATGCGTTGTCTTTTCAAGCATCCGAAAGCATGATGGAAAAAGCTTCCGAGATATCTTGCCTGGCGAATACACCCAGATGGCTGGTCGGGCAGGAAGGCGTGGCCTTGACCCTACAGGGACTGTCATCATTGTCTCGGGCGACAATCTTCCTGAGGTACGATCTTACCCCGACTGGCTTGAGGTCCAACCAGCTCACTTCCTTGCAATCAGCAAACCGCCCTTCATACCATGATCATTGGAGTGCCTGGAAAACTCTCCTCGCAGTTCAGGCTGACGTATAACATGATCTTGAACTTGTTGCGAGTTGAGGCGCTCCGAGTTGAAGAGATGATCAAGCGAAGCTTCTCTGAGAACGCATCGCAGAGACTACTTCCCACCCACGAGAAAGAAGTCATCAAGGTAGGCTCTGAGCATCATTTCTCCTTCACTTACTCAAGCTATCCAAGGCTGAACTCGGCTCTCCACACTTCCTCGCTTAGAGTGCGATGTGTGTGCCCAAGATATTGACGAATACTACGACTACTGCTTCGACGTGGCAAAGAAGAATCAAATTCTATTACAGCTCGCTATTTCGAAACCCCAAGGAGCGAAACTTCTTTCCTCTGGTCGTGTAGTCGTGGTTCGAGATGGTGTAAGTCTCCCAACCTGCCCTGCCTAATCCTCACTAACTTTGTAGAACAGCATTTCTCTTCAGCTGCTCTAGCCATCTTGCTCAAGCCCGCTCCTGTACCTGCCACTGCCACTGGACAGCTGGAGAGTGTCAAATCTTACTTCGTCCTTGCCCTTGTCCATCCAGATACCAAAGCAGGAAAGCGAGGTACGGATTTTCCTTTGGATCTAATCTCGTTGGCTCATGTGTTGATCAGATGTTGACGCCCACTCCCTTGCGCCCAAATGGCCGATCGCCCCCATCGATGTCCAAGTCCAGGACGGCGTTTATGAGCTCAAGGCCGTTCCAGTTACTAGCATCGTTCTTGTGATAGACCGAACAGCCAAAGTCGATGTCACTGGTATCGTGGACACCCATCTCATCGCCAGAATGAAGGAAGGCATTGCCACCCTCGATACCCTTCTCAAAGAATGGGCTCCGACTGGATCAATCCCGGAAGTGGACTGGAGTAAACTCCGGGCGTTTGAATTTCAAGAGACTCTGAACCTGCGTAATACATCCGCAAAACGTCTAGACGGCTACGGGTGCACATTGTGCTCGGAGTTCCGTGAACATGTCAGTGGTTATTCCGCCGATGTTATGACCCCAAGACTGATCCCTCCCTCCAGCTCGCTGTGATGCATGAACGCAAGACCTTGGTTGCTCATATAGCGCGGCTGCGCCATTCATGTCGGAACAGAATCTAGAACTGATACCTGACTACGAACAGCGGATCTCGGTGCTGAAGGACTTGAAGTTCATGATGAGAATTCAACAGTTCTCCTCAAGGGTCGAGTTGCATGCGAGATCAATTCCGCGAGCGAACTCATTTTGACTGAACTAATTCTTGAGAACACCTTTGCCGGCTATGAGCCTGAGGAGGTTGCTGCCCTTCTGTCGTGCTTTGTTTTCCAGGAGAAGACAGATATCGAACCTGTCATACCCCCGAAGCTCGAGACTGGACGAGATGCCATCCTTGCTATCAGCGACAGGGTGGAGAGGATCCAATCTCTGCACAAAGTGGCCGTCGAGGATTTCCGAAACTTGAAGTTTGGTTTGGTGGAGGTCGTGTACGAGTGGGCTAATGGGATGGTGAGCTTGCTCACTGCTCAGTGAACCTTTCCAAGGTTGAGGCTGAACCTTGAATTCTAGCCCTTTGAACAAATCACTTCGTTAACAGACGTCCCTGAGGGCACGATCGTCAGGGTGATTACTCGGTTAGACGAGACCTGTCGTGAGGTCGGGATGCGGCAAGAGTGATTGGCGATGCAGATTGTTCAAGAAGATGGAGGATGCTCAGATCAAGATCAAGCGAGACAGTAAGTTTTCCTCCTTCCTCCACGTGGCCAAACCTAATTGATCCTGTTTCAGTCGTATTCGCGGCAAGCCTGTATTTTTAGGTCTCTGTATAAAATACTTCACGCCGATCATGCAGCACATGGATACCGACTCCCTTTACGACTATCCTTCCCTTTTTGATTTTCTCGATCTTTTTCTTGCGTAAGTACCCTGAAGGCGAATGTAACCTGGTACTCTGGCTTGCATGAGCTCTTGTGTCGCTCTGGCGGCCAGATAATCCACGAGATCAGCTGGATGTCCTTGACTCAGAAGTAGCGGTCGCCCAGACCGTATGAATGCCTGCGTGCAGCCCGTGAATATCAGGACTGCGGGCATCGTGAAGGTGCTTACCAAGATATCCTCCCTCATCCACTCACCCAGTCTCATCTGCCACGGGTCTCCTTTTGCCCATGGCGAGCATGAGATCCAGAATTCTCGGTAAGTGACTTCCTCAAAATTTGGATGGGCATTGACCCATCGTAGAGGTGCGCAGCGGCATCGACATCCCCACCACTGGCGCGAGCAGCCTCTCGCAGCATTGAAAGAAATCTCGGCCACCAAGGGGCTTCTAGCTTCCGGGTTCAACGAATACCTTTTGAATTCATGATCATAGACGTGGAAGTCGAATTCCGTCACGTATATCAGGCCACCCTCTTTCAGCGACATGCTCATCTCGTCAATGAGATTCTCATAATCTTTGATCTAGAGGCCTTGAAATGAGACATGCTAGTCAAAGACGTTATTCTGGACTCACCCCAGAAGAGACCAGTCTTGCATGGACAACATCAAAGTGGTTTGAAAAATGGGCAAGGCCAAGGTTCACGTCGTCAATTTCGCTTCTGCAGAGGCACTGGCATGAGCGAAACGTCCCGTGGCGGCAGAATATTCTGACCTGCAGTTTGGTGGCATTCGCCTGAGAAGTATAAGCCTGCCAGCCGTGACAGTCAACAGGATAAAATCTTACGGGCTTGCATTGGTACTAGGTCTACACACGCATCGCTGTGAGGAAGTCTATTGCAACATCCATGATCCTGTTGCCAGCGAGAGTTTCGAAAACTGGGTGAGCTGTCCTTGCTGCAACGGAGAGAGCAAACGTACCAGCAACCACTCCCGCAGCCTAAATCACCGCAATACTTGGGCTCGTCGGGGTAAGACTGCTCCACTTCAGCCATTGGGGGGGATACTTCCCACCCATGACTTCAATAAACATGAGATGCTGTTTATCTAGTCTATGTGAGAATGTTCGCTGGGATGGAGAAGTGCATGCTCACCTAGCCTGTCGAGCTCTTCCTGGTCGGCTGGAAGGCGATAAACATCAGAATAGTTGTTAAGTGTCTTCCATGTTCCTCTCTGTATGCCGCAGCGTGGAGAGAGCTCGAAACGGACCAGACAGAACCTCGGCGAGGCAGAGCGCATAGATCGAGATGCTATGCTTTCGCTATCATGGCGACTGGAGGGAACATCGGACGCTATGGACATAGAGTCAAATTCATCGTCGCTGTCCATCTTGCCTTTCGCCGGGTCTGTGGTGATGATGGGTATGGTATGTCTAAAAGAACATGGTATGCGACCTTCATTATAAAGCGAAAGAGGATCAAAGATACAGGTACATCAAATCTGGAACAAACCATAAACGGGTCATAAATGACCTTATTTCCACCCGGGTGAAGCTATCATCGTGCACGAGTTGATGATATCTGACCTAGAGATCGGCGCAGACGCCTCTGCTGCTGTCTGCTTACTGACGGGATTTGGGCATGAGAGGATGAGCGTAAAGTCCGACGACCCGGTATTGGTTATGGGTCAGCCACGCCCCCAGCTGGAAGCGGCGGAGAGTACCCTCGTTCGATGTTATCGGGTTCTGTAGGGGTTTTTTGAGCTCGAAAATGTTCTGAAAGCAATATGGCCTGTCCGTGGCACGGGCCTCATGCGAAAGTTATCGCAAATTCGCGGGAGATCCAAGTTTCGCCGCCGACGACGAAGAAAGGAAGTTCACATTGTGGTTCCTACTCCTATTCCAATGTCCTTTCGGCTGAGCTTAGTGGTGACCATTTCCGAATCGTCAGACTGTGGAGACTCACCAGCAGTCAGTCGATTCTGTTAAAAGGATCTTCCTCGCCAATATACCGGTAGGATGAAACCCACTCGTTTTATAGCCGGATGGCTTTATTTCATAAAGGAGCTTTAGGAGGAACCCGACGACATAGCCAGTGGCTCGGGGTTGCACAAAACAGCCGTGGAGATTCACAGTAAAAGGCACAGGAGTGCGACCTTCAGAGTGGATAAATGTTCATTAAAATGGGTATTCGAGGTGTTAGGTAGTGAACTTTTTATACATTACAGATGTCAAATTATCTACTCGTCGTACAATACTAGGTGTGGGTTGATGCGTACCAACATGGTCAACTGCTAAGCATCTCTTCGAATGCGGATTGTGAAGGTCATTACGTGCTTACTTCCTGGGCTTCGGCATCATCAAAGTCGAATGTTTGGAGAAAGAGGTTCCAAGTGAACGTTTGTACGGATAGCATGGACACATTGAAGCCGTGTATACTGTGTCTTGTCAGACTCGTAGAACTCTCGCATCGAGTTCTCTTCCAGGATAGCAACCTGATGCTCTGAAAGGCCGCTCTTCAACAATGCTGGGCGCCCTGACGGAGGAAGACTAGAATCCGACAAGCTGTCAGAATAGGAACACGAGGATGATTAAAACGGAAAACACACTGCAACGTCGTCTTTTAGCCGGACAAAATATCGGCATGTGGATTGTCTTCTTCCAGGTCCGGCCACCACCGGCAGCCATACATCTTTATATACCACACGCTCAAAAGCAGGATGTTTCCTAACCCATGTTTCCAAATGCGTGGCAGCGTCAACATCTCCACGAGCTTTTTGAATAGCCTCGTTCAGGAACATCATCCAGCGCCCCACCACGGTGGCCCAATCTCGTTCGTTGAAGGCTCCATCCGCCTATGGAGATGATCGTAGACATGGAAGTCAAACTCTTGAAGCTGTATCATCCCCCCAGGACGCAGTGTACGTGCAATCTCTTCGATCATTAACTGGTAGTCCCTTACCTGTGTCGTCCATTAGTATGTCGCGACTGAAGAAGGAAGGGTGGAGAAACTTACTCCAGAAGCAATGAGCCGTACGTGGACCACATCGAACTCGTTCTTGAAATGCGAGAGCCCCTCATTGATGTTGTCCATTTCGTAGCTAAGATTGGGTGGCATATCTCGCTTACTTGAAGCGTCGTGAGTAGGAAGGCTGGCAGCGGGAAGATGCTTGCACTCACTCTGGTTTCACGACGAGATCCACACCCAGAGCATCACAGTTTGGAAAATCACGCGCTACATCCTTGATCCTGCGAGATTTCATGTCGCTTGTAAGGGAGGGCTTTGAACCAGACTTCTCAGATGAGACTCACCAGCAGCCTGTTCCGCATCCCAAGTCTATCACCCGCTTTTCGTTGGGAATGTCACTTTTGAGAATGTGGTACATCTCTTCTGGGTACTTCTCCCCCATCGCGTCAATGAAGGTCCTGTGCTGCTTGTCTAGCAAGAGTTGATGAGCCAGGTAGAAGGAAAGATTCAATATACACACCTAATCTATCCCACTCTTCTTCATCCGCAGGTAGATGGTAGATGCCTCTGTCGAAAGTATGGAATCTGCGGCCATGTTCTTCCATGAGGTTGGCTCGCTCTGGCGGTATAGGGTCAACAGTCGACTCGTATTCACCCTCATCGTACGAATCCGTGGTTGCAGTGTCGAACTCGCTAGGTGGAACATTGTAGCCCGCTGTACTGACTCCATCCAAATCTGATGGGCTGCTGCTAGTGGAATTGAACCATGCCTGGTCGAAATGCTTCATCTGGGAGGAGGAGCGGGGAGGGTCCCGAGGATAGGCTCGGTGCATCGTCTGACGACTGCTCATCATCACTATAGCTCGATAATAGGCCCACGACATGAGGTGCTTGGGCGGTCAGCCACGACACCACAGGGGAAAGTGTTGCTGCCAGCTGGCGTTCCAGAGAGAGTGCAGAGGCAAAGTAATGGAGGGGTTGTTCAGGGTCAAAGCATGCCTAAGAAGATGAGGTCAATACCAAGCGAGGGCATTTTTGGACCGCGTGAACCCGAATAACCATTCAAGCAGCCAGCGGGTTACAACCGGTGCCTGATGGATGCTGACTCCGCTAAAGCCGCTGTTTCGCGACACCATCGTACCAGTGCACCTAGCCAAAGCTGCTCTGCTGTCCCCTCGATTGGAAAACACGCTCGATAAGAGAGACGATCCACATTATCCTTCATTATGCTGGCACGGACCAGGATACGTGATAACCTTCCACTTGCGCACCGCGTTAAGCCACTCTGTACCTCCTAGAGCGTTACGTGAGGCGGTCACGATTAGTCGCATTCCGGATCCTATCTAGTGGACAGCATCAAATGGAATATTCGTTCCTGGAAAGACTCACCAGCGGAATCAGAACATCACGTCAGCGCGAAAAAGACTTTGAAAGCTTGCCTGAATTTTGCCTTGCCAGCGATACGGTTCATACGAAAAGGGTCGCGGAGTTTTTGGTGCTCATTTGGAGGAAGTCAAGAAGCGGGAAGTTCACCACGATGCTTCGACAAGGTCTTCCAGCTTCTGTGTCGGGCATGCTGCGCGGTAGGTATCCCTGAATCTGGGAACATAGAAACGGACATGACCAGGACTTCACAGGCATGTCACAGGTGCTTGGTTATGGCTGATGGACGGAGGCTTAGCCTCCCTTTGTATTGAGTACGTGGAAGGCTTCATACACTGAAACTCGTGAGGGTCCGATCTAAGGCGAGAATAAGACCACGGTGACGAGATAAATGCAGGCTAAACGTCCTCTGGCGGACGATATGGCACGTTTCATGGAACCCAATTCTCTGGGCAATAGCGAAAGCCTTCGGTGCGTGCAATGAGATTCCTGACCGAAACCATGGAGTTGAAGACCATGTCGAGGGCTCACCTTGCTACTGGGGATTCGTCTGAAGTGAGACGAGATCGAGGACCGAGGACACCTCCTACCATGGGGCGTTAATGTCCGGACGTCACTCGCTACTCGGGACGAAGACCCTTCCTTTCTTGCAGTTAGTTGAACCTGTCGCTGTGCCCCGGTCGTCGCACATCGTTGGTTTCTCACGAAGCCCTGCAAAGTTGAATTTGGGTCGCTGTGGCTGTCCCTTTTTTTTGATCGCACAGCGCCCAGCGCTCAGCGGTGACGCCACCATCGCTCTTATTCGAAGCTGGTGCTTCTTGAAACAGATGGTAGAATAGGTAGAGTACATACCGATCCAAGGTGTTTAGAAGAATCAGAACATTTGAATACCGTTAAACCCCCCGAGGACCACTACCGTTTCTTCAGCGCATCAAGCGCTTGGAGAGTGCTTCAAACGGATCTTCCACCACAGCAGGGGAAGGCGGGAGTTGGAAGGGGAAGCCGTGGCGCGTCTTTGCCACTGGCATCCAGCTTCTTCTCTTCTGATGGTTCGTCTTGAACCTGGAGAAAACATTAGACCAAACGGGATCAGAGTGAATAGAGTTACAGACCTTAGTCCCTCCTTCTGTGTCATCGCTATCTTGGCCGGGAACGCGCCATGGTACACCGTAGGCTCTTGCGATCTCGGCGAGATATGCGTCGACCAGCTCAGAAGCCGGGGTGGCAATAATGAGCTTCTTCACCACCTGGATCGACGGTCAGTGCTCATTCCACGATATCGACACGTTGACTTGCCCTATCGCTAACGCACTGATCCTGTTCTCCATCACGGCTGTCGAGAACTCTCTGCCGTACTTGTGCATCAGAAGATCTCGAAGTATGTGTAGCTCTGGATCGGACCGTGGCTTCAGGTCCCTTCAAGTAGTCATTGCATCAGAGCTTGACCCACCTTTCAGCTCTGTCGTTGGTGCTGCATGAATGACGGCGCAGACACCTTCACTGATACCTAAAATGAGGAATCAGACAAGCGTTCATTGCGTGAAGGTTGACGCTGCGCACCTGGGTCGGGCACTCGAGTGCTATTTACGCATCATGAGATGTACTGGTAAACCAAGTATGAGGTACATACTTCTGATCCAGGATTCCAAACCGAGCAATTAGTAGTTCGCAGTACAACTCTAGGAGTTCCAAGAGCTCGACATATATGTCTTCATTGATAACTGGAAGAAGTGGGTCATACTTGGAAGTTGCATACAGCAGTTGACAACATACTGGCTTCCACTTTGACACGGGCTGTTCCAGTTTCCCTCTCTCAAGAAGAGTGGCAATATCACGTCTGGATGCCTTCGCCTGTGCTTCTTTCTTCTGCTGTAATGTCCGCAAACGTTGGACTGACAGTCTGGGTCCCTCGATTAGGGGCGAAACGGCATCATTGAACGGGGAATAGCTACCTCAGTTGAACCTGGAGGAATGGGTAAGCCTTTCATGAGACAGGGATGTACGATGAAGAGTGTTTCCACATTGGCTTTTAGCTGAATTCCCGAGAGACATGGCCGATATCTTTCAACCTGGATGGCTGCGCAACATGATCATTCCAACAGGTGCTTGAGAATCAATGACACAGCTCTCGTTGATGGCAAGCTCTCTCTCTTTCTGCGGCCAGCGACGGCATTTGATCTAGTTTCCAGTACAATCTAGTGTATCAAGGCCACGCAATGACTGTAAATTTGTTCAGAGAATTTGTCATTGTAGTAGACGATCAGTAAGGTACAAGGAAAACATGAGTGACTAAATGCTCCGTGGCTGTGGGAGATCGCCTGATGACAGATGGTTGCCCTGCAGGCCATAATAATATGTTGGGAAACAGATGCCCAAGGTACCCTTATGACCTCCCTCGACCTCCCAAGCTGACTGTCTCGACGACAAAAGAGTTCAGCGCTCCTCGACAGTCTTCCCCAGTCCCACCAGGCCAGACAGGTTGGATTTATGGTGACCCTAGTCAAACAAGCCCCTGTTCGACAAGCCCATAATCTCCGCATCGACCTTCCAGCTGTTTATAATTCATCCATATCCATCATCTCTCTTGATGGTTCCTCCTCGTCTTCGTCGGCAAGACTGGCGTCCTGCAAACAGGTCATCGGATGGGTCTCTGATGAGCGCAAGCTCTAGAATTGCTCTGTTCTCGGTCCTCTGTCTCCACAGTTACGAGTCAAAGGAAAGAAAGCGGGCTTCTTTCCGCAAGAACGAGATTTTGCAAATCTTGGAAACGGAGGGACTCTGGGTGGTGGGCGGCGAGGAGGAAGGGTGACAAGGATATTGGATGGATCCCAAAGGCGTATGTCGCCAGACTAGACGACGACTGGGTTGATCGGTTTTGAGAACATGCGGGAGTAAATACGGTGCTACGAGTACAATGCGGAAATGCTCTACTCTGAGGCACCGACGTCCAGGTTGGGTATGCCTGGCTCAGATACAGAAAGCACTATCAGCAGGTCTAGTAGTCTCCATGGAACCATTCCAAAGAGGGTACGCCAAGTCCTGTTAGGGGCTATAGAGAAGCAACTGACTCTTTTGTGGTTTGCAGGTGGTCGAAGCCCTTGCCATCACGTCCAATATCTAATGTACAATATCGTGAACCTCTTCGACCTATAACCCCAGCTTGCGTCTCCTGGGCAGAAGACCAACACCGACCCAGCGCTCTCAGCTTCCACAGGTTCCTCAACCACCCCCCATCCCCCTCCAATCCAATGCCCCTTCCTCCTGTCCCACAAACAGCACCACTTTACTACAACAAACCAGTTCCGCCTCTACCTACAGAAGCCATAGGCCGCGAGCAGGTTCAGAGAATCGCATTAGGAGACAACCTGTCCTCCTCTGAACGACAGCGCGGCACTGGCTGGCCTGTCTGCCCTGATCGAAGGCACCCATACCAGCGAATTTGAGCGGTATCCCACTCCTGACATCACACGGCAAGTATCCAAACGTAACCGCGGGAACCCTGCTCGGCACGCAGTCGACTATCATGCGAAGCAAAGGAACGAGAAGCCCATCAAGATTCTCGATAAACCTTGGTACATTCTCCCAGCCCATGCATCTGAGCTCGATGTAGATGATGATGGAACCATTCGTGGTGGCTCCCTTCTCGCACTTGTCGAAGTCCTCACCTCAGAAGCGGCCTTCAAAGGTATTCCCAGTGAGTGTATTTTTAATCTAAATTCTCACGGAAGAGGCTGACTTCGCTGAAACCAGGATCAACCAGCTCATTTGCATCAGTGTTTCTGATGACATTCCGCACGTTTACAACGTCTGAGAAACTTTTCGACATGCTGCTGGATCGATTTTCCATGACGAGACCGGACAACCTGCTGGAACTCGAGGTGGAAGACTGGAAGAAGAGGTTTCTCCACAACAACGCAGCGTCATGTTCTAGCAATTTTCAGCCTTTGGCTGGAGGACCACCGAATGCTGGAGGACGATCGACATATCGCGCAGAGGATTCCAGACTTTGTGACACAGGTCGCCATGCCCCGCTTGCAACCCGAATCACAGGCCCTGATGCAAGCATTCGAGCGATTGGTAAGGACATACCATATTCTAATCGATCCACGCTCTGACGTTTATCAACCAGACCTTTGCCGTACCTATGGGACCGCAGATGTCTTTAAGCCCCAGAAAGACGCGCAAGAAGCCGCTGAAAAACGACCTGCTAAAGTTGGACCCTGCAGAGCTGGCAGAACAGCTGACGCTCTATGAGCATCAGCGGTATACAAAGATCGCTCCTCGGGAGTGCCTGGCGTACATGCACACACAGCTAGGCGTCACAGTGTTCCACCTCGAGGCTTTTTGCCGCACCTATGATCAACTTGCGAACTGGGTGAAGCTGAGTATCCTCGAAGCCAGCTCAATCCCTGCACGGACGAGCACTGTGGACTATTGGATCAAGGTCGCAGAGGTTTGTCCCGTTCTCCTTTCTCTGCAAAGTACAAGCTAATGCCCCGCGTTTAGAAATGTCGCCAAATGAACAACTTTAACTCTATGAGCGCCATTCTCAGTGCGCTCTCAAGCACTGCCATCACTCGCCTCTCTGCCTCTTGGGCAGAGGTCAAGCGGAAATCCCAACTTGAGGTAATGGCGAAATACAACCTCCCAACAGGCGGATTCAGCGGCTACCGCACCCTCCTCTCCAACGTCGAAGAATCACAGCCTTGTGTACCGTTTATCACAATGTACCTAACGGACATCATGCGCATCCGCGAACAGTACAAGGACGACCTACCCACCCGGATCTGCTTTACACAGCGACAGAGGTGGTACGATACCATCTCGGCCATGCTCAAATTCCAACGGCGGCCGTATCAAATTGCGGTGGATCCGAATTTGCAGCACTTTTTGGAGGGCCATCTGAAGGAAGGTGGCCTGAGAGTGGCGAGCTGGTTTTGGGGAGAGGAGCGAGTATGTGCAGGAGACAGAGCAGAATCAGACCAGTACGAGCGTGAACAGTATCGGTAAGGCGTTGTTGCAGACTGGGTTCTGAGCCTGGTGTTGTTGTACTCGAGTATGTCTCGTTGTACTGTTATACTTTCCTTTTCCCTCCTTTCTTTGTCTTTCTTTCTTTTCGGTTGCGGGTCTCCACGTTCTTTGCACTTTGACTGTTACAATCATCACTACCGGATCTTCTTACTCACTCCTTTGCTTTCGCTTTATCCTGCTTTCGTTTGGGGTCGTAATTAATGGGCACTTACTACAATCTCCTATACAATCATTGTCTTAACTATCAAACACATCATTGCATGCGGAGGAAGGATGTCAATCTGCTGAGATATAGCGAAGACTTGGCCGTCTTTGGCTTCCCTCAACGCTCTTCAGCTCGTCATGACTCCTCAGCCGGAACTCCCCAGCTCCATGCATTCGTCGGTCCATATGTGTGACAACTGTATTGGTGCGGACCTGTAGTCAGGCCAAGCAATAAAGGGGAGACTAGCAGCCTGCAACAAGTTGAGAAAGTCCATGAAAGCCAGCTAATCAAACAATAAAGCGGGAATAGTACGATATGACATGAATCAAGCTTCAAAGGTACAGGGGGGGAAAGGAAGGGAAAGAAGAAGAGCGAAAGCGGGTGTCGGAACAGATAACAACAGAGATCCAAAAAGCTGTGAGATGGCAGCCATGGTGCGATCAGCAGTTGCATGGTTCCTGTTGCCCCTGGGCGCCCGCCTGTTGCTTGCTGAGGTCGACACCGGTCCTGGTACCAGGTCGAGCACCAGCACCTCCAGCCCGTGCGGAAGGTGGGGCTGTCAGAGGAAGCTTCTTGGCTGTAAGTATTCATCGTGAGCTCAAACCCAGTGGAGGACGACGAGTACGACGCACCGATAGCAGTAAAGATCTCCTGAACGCCTTCCCCTGACTTCGCACTCGTCTCTGCCCACATCAGACCCTCTTCCTCGGCATACTTCTGAGCCTCCTCCTGCGACACCTGTCTTCGTGCGGCAAGATCGAGCTTGTTTGCCACAGAGGGCAATGACTATGGAGGGATCGGCCTGACGCTGCAGTTCACGAATCCATGTTCTGGCTTTCTCTAACGAGGCGGATTGAGTGATGTCATAGACTACAACGGCGCAGTTGGCATTGCGGTAGTACATGGGTGCCTTGAGAGGACATTGTTAGGCCTGTAGATTGGAGAAAGGGTGAAAGAGACGTACTAGAGACTATCGGGTGATACGAGATGCGCAGTCAGTGGGGAGACTTTGGTGGAGTGATGCTCTTAGACTTGCCTTGTAACGTTCCTGACCCGCGGTATCCCTGTAGCGTAATGAGCACTAGTTGGTGGTATATGCAGCCAATACGCACCAGATTTCGAACTTGACTGTCGACTGATCATCTAGTGTTACTGTCTGGGTGAGGAAAGCGGCTTTGAGGGGTCAATGAGAGCATGAATTAAATAACCAATAAGCAAGACTGACCGCCAATTGTGCTTTCTCTGTAGTCATCGAACTGGTCTTTGACGAAACGAAGCACCAGACTACGCCGCATTAGCCACCTGCAGCTGTGGTGCTTGACTGCTGTACACACCTGGACTTTCCTACTGCAGATTCGCCTGGACGATGGTTTAGCATAAGTTCAGGAGTAATAGTCCTCATTAGAAACAAACCTAGAAGGACGAGCTTGAACTGATATTGCTTGGACATTGAGTAGTACGAGGAGGAGTATGGGAGAGGGTCAGTTGCTGCTGAACGTCGCGTGGGCTGGCTGATGTAATCACGGTGTTCTCCGATCTTGTTGCCTGTTGACAATTTGCAACAGAAAATGAATTTCCGCAACTTTCCTTCCAACCGTCTCTCTCATTCATCCTGCTGTTGAGTTGTTGTTTCTGAGTGAGGGGAAAGCCAACACCAAAAACTATCAGCTTGCTCACTGTCTGGCTCGTCGTCGTCGTCAACCGCTGTTGCTCAGCCACGTCATCCCTGAGCTCGACCCAGTTTAGCCTCCTCTCTTGAATTTCTCTGTTGAACAGAATGAATCGTCATCATCCGTATGGTGCACCAAGTTTTGAAGCTGGTCCCCCGAGAAGAGGCGGATCCCCCAGTGGCCCTGGACCTGACCGCTCGTATCGTCACCATGAGCGAGGTGGTTTCCGTGGAGGAGGAGGTAGAGGCGGTTTCCGAGGAGGCAGAGGGGGCGGAGGAGGCGGAGGTCCCGGTTATCCCCCCTATGACAATGGTAACATGAGCCATGGCTATGACCAAGGCAGCCAGCAGCCATATCACGATTATGAAGCCCCGCCACCTCCGGATCCTTACTATCACCAGACCGACTATGGAAATCCCCCTCCGTTCTCGAACGGTTATGGCGGCTATGATCAGAAATATGAAGGTGCGCTACGTTGAGATTATGAAACGCTTTTTGAAGGGACGCCCGGAGCGAGTTGGCCTGCGCAACATGAAATCATGAGGCAACGCATGAAGGCTACAGCCAGTCGCTGAACCTCTGAGGATCTTTATTGGGACTCCTTTTTCGCCTGCGTAATGCTCGCATCGACAACCTCAGCTAAGTTCTGGTTGAAATTGCCTCCAAGCTTTCAGTGAACTTTGCACGTGAAGTCCTGAGAGTTGCGTCGACGTTCTTCATGCGCGTGTTCTGTGGCGCTTCCCTCTTTTTGATTTTGTGATAATGTGACAGGGTTCTCACCAGTTTTGTTTCTCGATAGATCCGTCAGGCCCATCGTATGACAACAGTGACTATAATCGTCGTCCTCGCCCTCCAAGGAAAGACAGGGATGATAAGGTTCACGACTCCATCATTGAGGAGCGAATTCAGCGAGAAAGACCCTGCCGCACGCTCTTCATCCGTAACATTAAGGCAAGTTCGATCAGTCACGGTGACGATGTGTAACGCCTAACGCAAGTCCTATAGTATGAGACTCCCAGTGAAGATGTGCGCCGCCTTTTCGAAGAACACGGCGAAATAAAGACGTTCTTTGATCTTATTGCAACTCGAGGCATGGTCTTTGTTACTTACGTGAGTTGCGTTTTGGCTTTCCCTACGCACAAATGGCTGAGGCAGAATTCCCTTCACAGTACGATTTGAGATCCGCAGAGAGAGCAAGAGACAGACTGCAGGGGTCAGAGATCAGTGGTCGTCCCGTGAGTCGTCCTTCCCTTATAGTTCCCTTGTATATTTTTCCGAATGCTCATCGCTCCTTTGTGTGCCATTTCTCTTTGTTCTCCCAGATCGACGTGCATTATTCCCTCCCACGCGATGATAGGGGAGGTGAAAACCAACGAAATCAAGTACGTTGATATTCCCTCTTTGGGTTAGTGTGTCATACGGCTAAACGTTTCTTTAGCAGATGCAGGGCACGGTTCAAGTAACACTACGCGCTTCGCCCTCTGGAGCGCCCATCGATGACAATGAACTCCGAAGGCGATTCCAAAGCTTTGGCGATATCAAGTCTATCCTTCCTGTTAATGATCGTATTGAGTGCGTTCTCAGTCCATTCTTCAAGCCAGGCTTCGCACTGACTTTGCCCCGTACAGCTCTCGTCATGTCGAGTTCTATGATACGCGAGCAGCTGAAGAGGCATTCGATCGCTTGAAGCAATCGCCATTGCAAGATGGCGTTATGGACATGGTGTTGGCTTGGGACAACACCGAGAACCAGTTCCGGTGAGCTATACACACGTTTTCTCTAGACGGAATGTCACTCAACTCTGGGCAGAGATGGAAGCGGCCCAGCTGGCGGAGGGGGCCATGGTCGGAACTGGGAGGATCGTGGCCACCGTGGTGGCGGAAGGGACGGAGGAGGGGGCAGAGGTCGACATGGTGGCCGCGGCCGTGGTGGCAGGGGAGGAGGTCGGGGTGGCTATAGCCATGGCGGAGACGACTACGACCGCGATGGAGGCTACGGGGGAGGCCGTAGTCGCCCGCGCTATGATGATGACTATGGGCGAGGAGGGCCTGGTCCTCGAGATGGACCCCCTGGAGGGTACAATGATCGGTATGACACTCCTCCTGGCCCTCCACGAGGCGGTTATGGTGGCCCTCCGGGTCCTGGGTATGGCCCACCACCTCCTGGGCCCCCACCAGCTGCCAATCCTTATGGAATGCCTCCCGGTCCGCCTCCCCCCGTACCTGCAGCAGTGAGTTTTCGGCGATCAGTTGTATCCTCCCTTTGCTCACGGCTTCGTTTGTAGGCTCCACCTGCTGAGGACCGTCTGGATCAGGCACGCAAAGTTCAACAGCTGCTCGCAGCACTGAAGCAACCTTCAGGTGGAGGCTCTGGAGCAGCAACGCCTCCTATTCCACCTCCTGCACAAGGTGGTGCTCCCCCTTATTACTCTCAACCACCTCCAGCCGCCATGGGCTACCCTCCTCCACCAGCGGGCTACGGGGGTGCTCCCCCGCCTCCAAATGGGACCGCGACCCCTCCTGTCAACCCTGCGCTCAGCAATCTGCCGCCCAATTTGATGATGCTACTTCAGAGCCAGCAGGGTTTGAGAGGTGGTGCGCCGCCTCCTGGACCGCCTGGACCTCCGAGCGGGTACGGTGGCCCTCCTCCTGGGCCTCCAGGCGGAGGATACATGATGCCCCCTTACATGGTTGGTGATCGTTATTGAACACTATATATCGGCTGGTTTTCTCATACCGTGCACAGGGTCAAGGTCCAAAGTAGTATGAAACTGCACTCGAACTTGAAAACTCAAGAGTCGAAAGCGATGTCATCCCTGTGACCGTGCTAACCCGTTCTTTCAAAATATCTTTATTCTTACGATACCTATTTGCCTCACGCCCTCCTTCGATAGAATTGAGTTATGATGCCCATATGATGATGTCCTTTTGTGTTGTCTGTGATGGACAGAGTGTATACAAACTGTATCACCAGCGCCTATCTTGCTAACCTTAGTTTCGTAACCAATATTTCCTTTTTTCTCTAGATTATCTATCTCTCCTTCCCCTCGTACCTATCCACAGGCGAAACCAAGCTCCGTATTTATACCCCTATTACCGATGGCACGTGGAGCTTAGACTGCGTCATGCCGCATCGCGATCTTCGCGACAACTTCCCTGTCTGACTCTCTCCACCAACGAAACGAGCAGCTGAACTCTAACTGGACCACAGGAACAAGCCTTTCAGCAGCGACTCTCTTTTGAACGACCTCTAGGCAACCAACGGTGCTCTGAAGGAAATGCTGGCTCTCTCCAAGCTCAACGCGATCGTCTCACGCGTCCTTTCCAACCCCGAGGTGCACACCGCCGTCCTTTTGACAGTTTCTGGGGAACTGGTGTCATATGCTGCAGAGCCTGGTCGATCCAAGGATGAGATTCGGGTGATCACTGGGCTGGCAAGTGAGGTGTGGCAGGAGACAAAGGAACAGGGATACGGGATGGTTGATTCTGAGGTGAGCGTCATTCGTTACGATTCTGCTTGAGGTTGCGAGGTTCTGAATGATGTCAGAAGTATGGCAAGATTTTGGTTTTGCCTGTCGATGAGTTTCTGGCTGAAGATGGGGAGGAGGAAGTCATGGTCGAGGAGCAAAGACAGCCATTGATGTTGCTTGCGCTGAACGCTGTGGAGAGTGTTAATTGGGATGACTTGCAAGAAAGAGTGAGTGGCGTTGCCAAAATCTAAATGCAGATTATTGAATGCTTTTCAGGGGATTCCGTTCGCTGATCAGCTTGCAAAACCTCTGAAACGGTTTAGACCTTTCCTGAAGGTTACATCGGCACCTCCACCAGCTGCTGCCCTGTCGCCAACGCCTCGTCCATGATGATGCATTTCTAGAAACGCCGATACCTTTGTGGACCATTTGCTCTCCTTGCAGTATTTTTATTCGCTTTCAACTATGCTTTCTTCTTCTTACCATACAATCACTAGAATACATAGACTAATTCAAGCCTTGTCATGACTGACCTCACTGACCTCGATCATCAAACCGCGTGAAAAACTCTAGCGCGCGAGGCGCGGAAATAATCGTGTAAGCAAATCCCGTCCTCGTTCCTGTCAGTGACTTTGTTCCACCATTTCACCTTCTGTAATTCTCGACTGGTTTCGTGAAGAGCCATGCAGGGAATAGGCCGCTCGTTGCGGGCATCGACCTCGACACTTTCTCGTGCCGTTCCGAAGTGTCCGCTGACGCGACACAAACGGCGGAAACTCTCTGCGCTTGCACAGAAAACGGCAGCTACGACCTCAGCACCACCAGATCCGGCATGGTCTCAGAAAGTGGAAGGCTTGTCGTATGGGAGTGAACATGCACCAATACCCCCGCCACCGCAGCAACTACTCCGACCGGACCCATTCAGGCTTGTTTCGCCTGAACTCAATGTCCTGCAGTCAAACCTACTTGGGCTGCTGGGTTCAGCTCATCCGGGGCTAGCAGAGATCGCGAAATTCTACTTCCTGCATCCTTCAAAACAATTACGTTCGTTACTGGTCTTGCTCTTTGCCCGGGCGACCAACGGACTCGGACGGGATTGGCAACTGCGGCATTGGGAGGCAGGCATGGAGGCACACGGAGGACGCGGGGAGGAACTAGACAGACCACTGCGCTCGTCAGAGACGCTGAGCGACTGTAATCCCAACATGCCAGACCATACCGAATCATTCGCCATGCCATTCGAGCTACGAAGACCTTCCGGCTCAAGCACAAAGTCAATACCCCCCCTTCCTATCCGCACATCCGCCATTTCCATGTTTAGCTTCACCTCCGCAGTTGCTCCCCACCCAAATGCGCCTCGCACAGATTGTGGAAATGATCCACGTCGCGTCGTTGTTGCACGATAACATTACAGGCGGCTCTCAGCCCTGCGATTCTGAGACGGCTTCCAACTACCCATTCGGCAACAAACTATCAATATTGGGAGGAGACTTTCTGCTAGGCCGGGCGAGTACGGTGCTATCCCATCTTGGTGGTGGAGAGGTGGTGGAATTGATTTCAAGTGTGATTTCGAATCTGGTGGAGGGCGAGTTTTTGAGGATGGAGGACGTGAGGACGCCTGCGTTGGGATTGATGGAGGGCCCAAAGACGGCTGAAGAGGGATGGAAGCTGTACATGAGCAAGACGTATTTCAAGACGGCGAGTTTAATGGCCAAAGGTGCAAGAGCTTCGGTTGTGCTTGGAGGTGCAGGTGAAGGGGAGTTGTGGAAGGAGATTGCATATGCGTATGGGAGGAACCTGGGTATTGCGCATCAGGTTTGTCGTCTATGTTGATTGCTCTTCTTAGCAAGAAGCTGAATGCTCAATCTTGTAGCTTGTGGAAGACGCGATGGAGTACGACGGGTGTTCGCCTAGTCTCCAGCCTGGATTGGCGACCGGGCCTGCTCTATACGCGCTAGAAGAGCAACCTGACCTCAAGCCTCTAATGTCGCGACATTTCTCGCAGCCTGGAGACACCGACCTCGTAAGCCTCCATGCCAACACACTATCTGTTATTTTCTAACCAAAAGAATGGTTCGACAGGCCACGCAACTCGTACAGCAGTCCTCTGGCGTAGAACGTACGCGGTTACTAGCTCTGTCGTATGCTGAGAAAGCTCGAGAAGCACTAGCCCGTCTACCGGAGAGCGATACCAAGCTCTCATTAGAAGCACTCACGGAAACGGTGGTCAATCGGACATGGTAACGCAGTCGACAGGGTTTGCCCGTTGGCATGATCAACGACCCAGCGTCTAATGCTGTAGGGCCAGTCGGACAACGGAGGCGGTTTCATAATTGACGCCTAACGTGGAAGCAGGGACGCGTTTTGCGATGCAGACATTCTTGTGCCTTTCATCTCGCGCCGAACGGACGCGATTATATCTTGTGGATCTCATACCATGCCACCCCCTCTGCTCAATAGACATACTTGGGTTTTAATCACACGCACGAAGGTCTGGTTAAGGAACTTTCTGTGCCATTCCATGAGTACAGATGAGCACCCCTTTTAAAGCACTCTCAGGTTCAGAGCCAAGCAAGGCCGAGAACGTCGGGGCCCTCAGCTGGAACTTTAAGCGCCCGTTCCTGACAGCACAGCTTCTTGTTCGAGGAGCTCGGCGATTGACGAAAGAACTCTTCCTTTGCCCTCGAAGTTCATCACACTCATACCGCGCCCCTCGGACAACATATCTAATCCTTGGCTTCCTCCATGGCCTTGATCTGCCAAGGGGACCCAGTGCCATCTTCTCACCGAGGCCACTGCGGCTGGGAACACAAAGACTAATCGCAGCTTCTTGACTCATCTTTCCATTCATTCACTGGGACTTCGGGCTGCGACGGCTGCGGGTCTGGTCCATTTCGAAGAGAAAATGAGACGAAAAGGCTGACTCCACATGTGAATCGGTAAGGTGGGTCGGAAAAGATTGCAGAGTAGCCGGACGGATGGGCTGTGGGCTTGGAGAAGTCTGAGTTGACAATGCAATCTACTTTTCAGTCTGTCATCACATTCGTTTCTTTCCTTCGTTCCGCTCTTTCCTTCTGCTGTGACCTTTGGCTCCTCAGTGGTCTAGTCCGCTCTTGATGTTGTTCTAGTGGATCCTAGATCGCCTTGTTCTCTGCGTCATATATTGTCAACTTTTGCTGGGTCTCGGGCAGCACTATCCTTATCTTCCTGGCCTTGCTTGTGCATTAGACGACGACCAGCACCACCGCTACCAGTACAACACACTATGCTTTCGGTCTCGAGATGGGCACAGGCAACTGCACGGTTGGTCCACGACCAGATTGGATCGCACGCGACTGGTAAGTCGGTGCCTAGCGAGCAGAAGGGAGAATACGTACGTTTCTTCCTTTGACTTCGCATTAAGCAGTACCAACAGGTTCATTTCATAGGTGGTCGAACTTCCGGATTTGTGGCCCTCGTTGTGCACGAATCCCTTGCAACAAGTTGCCGGGTTGTGCGAGCCACTGTACAGCGGCCTTCATGAGGATGTGGACCATATCACCCAGCTTTTGGCCGGGCTCGAGGCGAGGTATTGTGAATGTGAATCGGATGTGAGTGACCTCTGCTCTGGGTCAAAGAGTGTGAGACTGATCTAGTCTTAGGACGAGGACGATGAAGACTTTGCCGAGCTCTTGGAACGGGACTTGGTTCCGGTATGTTACTCTCTTCCCTCTTCCCTCGTCGCTCAGAACCCAACCTAACGTTGAAACTAGAGGGCTAGATATACGAGCACGCGCCCTTCAATACCAAGCATCACTGTCACACCCTGCCCACCTCAAAAGGTGTCAGACTGTGACCCATGCCGGGTACCATTCCAGGACTACGCCTTCGGGCAGCGGCTCACCGTCCCATCTCACCCGACATTCAATAATACCCATCCCCCTCAACGAACGTTGCCCAACTCTGTACAAGATTCGGCCATACCTGAGTGCTACTGGATGTGGGACGCGGGGCACTGGGAGGCCGTTCTGCCTTCCCTTTCGGAGCAAAGCAGGAGGGGGTTGTATTCAATACCTTTGCCACCGTCTCGAAGAAAGGGGGCCAGATCTTCTGGTTCCCCAGTTCCACGTAGATTTTCTCCCACCTCTTGATTAAAACCTTTCTCGAACCATAGATGAGCTTTGTATGATACCCTATCCCTGTTATACTTGCACTGTACACTACCGCATATCCCATAGACCTTCAATTATTGCATCTATAAATAGTCTTGGGTTCCACGTGAGCCCAACGTCATGATGATGGGCCAGTTGTGTCCGCCCGCAAGCTCGCTTTGGGCATAACTCTCGACGTGCTCAACCACCACCGAGTTTCACCTCTGACCCGCCTCTCACTACAGAAGGCGCCTCACGCTCTTTCTTCTACTTACAGGGCTCCTTCCTCCTAACAGGCGATGTTCAAGGCTCTGGTCTACGCTTATATCTTGGGAGGGCTTACCTTTGTACCCCTGCTCGTGGCAGGGGTCATTTTCCTCACCCTCTACACCTCTGTGCCCGTCGGAGATCCGGATGTGTCGAAGAAGAGGAGAGGGAAGCTGGAGACAGCTAGTGTTGAGGAGGAAGAGGATGCTGGCAAAGACGAAGCGAAGGAATCGAGTAATGGTGACGATGCGCCACCGCTCGACCTCAACGATAAGCCAATGACTCGCAGGGGGTGGCTGACAGTCAGGAGAACTTTTGAGGAGACGGAAGAAGAGACGAGCTATGTGAACCTCGTTCGCTCCTTCCTCGATGCAAGGTCCAAGGATCCAAAACGGTCTCGTCCCAAGGATATGTGGTATGCTGTTCTGAAGCGGAATATCTTGTACCTCTATGAGGACGAAGAGATGTCCGAATGCGAAGCGGCTATCGAGCTCAGTGGGCACGATGTGCTCATCTATCCTGAAGGTCTTCCTGACGCAGAGCTCTACGCCAAGAGGAACTCTATTTATCTACGGCAGAAAGCCTCACCCACACCAGGCCTCGCCAGTGTCACGAAGGAGATGCAGCACAAGGCGGACGAAGGGAAGGCACGAGTCGAAGCAAACCCAGATATCGGCGAGAAGGAAGCAGCAATCTTGCTTGAAGCGGACAAGAAGGCGGAGGAAGCGAGGCAGGAGGCATTCAACCCCGAGACACCCTGGTTCATCTTTGTGCGTTCCAACGTCGAGATGGAGGACTGGTATTTTGCACTTCACCATGCATCTTCCAACCCTGCCAACACCCCTACCCTGCTGCCACTGCGCGACATATTCGACCCCATTGACATGGACCACCTCGTGAAAACCCTCGACGACCAGCCAGACGTCATCCCCATGCGCTGGCTTAACGCTCTTCTGGGTCGCATTTTCCTCAGTCACTATCGAACCAAAGCCCTCGAGGCCTATATTATCGGCCGACTCATGAAGAAGCTCGAAAAGGTCAAACGCCCCCAGTTCCTCACGGACATGTCCGTCTCAGAGGTCTCTGTCGGAAACAGAGCACCGATGCTCAGCAAACCGATGTTGAAGGAGCTTACCAAGGAGGGCGACGCTGCCATGGAAGTTCATTTCCAGTACAAGGGCGAAATCAGGCTCACGATCGAAGCTACCGCAGTCATCAACCTGGGTGCGAGGTTCAAGTCATATACCGTGAAACTGGTGTTGGCTGCTGTGCTCAAGGAGTTGGAGGGAAATTTGTTGATCAAGGTTAAGCGCCCCCCTAGCAATCGGATCTGGTATGCGTTCACGCAGCCGCCGAGGATGGTTTTGGAGGTGGAGCCTATTGTCAGTGACAGGCAGATTACTTGGGGCATGATTTTGAGCACTATGGAGTCGCAACTGAAGGCTATCGTGAGTGCTCTGGTTGTCCATTGGGAGTGTCATGTCTCTGACGTCGGCCATTCAGATCCAAGAATCAATTGTCATGCCAAATATGGATGATATCTCGTTCTTTGACAGTCTCCCCTTCCCAGCATTCCGTGGGGGCATCTTTGCTGACGCCTCACGCCGTCATGCTCATCCGGAAGGCGAAGCTCCTCAAGCTGATGACGGAGCCTCTACCGCTGCTTCTCTCCCTAATCCTGAAGCCCCATCCTCTCCACCACCTGTTTCTGTTACTGCTGCTCAGTCTGATGATGCCTTGGCCGTCAAGGTTATATCCTCGTCGTCATCAAATGATTCGAACACCAAAGCACCGGTCGACAGTAGCCGGCGCAAGACGTGGTTCGCCAGTGTGCGGAGTGAAAGAGCCCTCTCCCCCGACGTCTTCAGCGACAACAGCAATGGTCGCGGTCGCACAGGATCAATTGGCAACGCGTCCGAGCTTCACCGCTCACGGTCGCGATCGTCCATGAAACACCGAAGGAACGGCTCGGTTGGCTCTCAGTACTCCACCAAGACGGATCAATCTTCCAAAGTCGAAGCTGGTGCTACTCTACTACGATCATCCTCCCGCACCTCTAATTACGACGGAACTGGCTCAGAAGCAGGACAAGATTCCATTATCACCGACGGAACCAACTCCAGTGTCCACCAGCGAAGAAAGTCCGATGTTTCTCTTAAGGGACGGTCGTCTAGCCCACCTTCCTTCTTTTCCACGCTCAAGTCGAAAGCGGGAGACAAAGATGCAATTAGCAAAACTGCGAAGGAGGCCATGCGCAAATGGGGTGTCAATTGGGGGTTGAACAAGCCTACGAGCGGGACAGGGTCATCCAGCGACGAAGGTGGTTCCAGTTTGAAGACGCCCGTCAGTCCTGCTCCTCGAGCGAGTTACGCTGAGGTGCGAGCTGCTGTTGAGGAGCGAAAGGCGAGGGAAGGTAACTCGGACGTTGAAAGCGAATCTCATGGCCCGACAACCGCTGCTCTTCGCAAAGCTCCGTCCATGAGGTTTACAGATTCTGCCCGGTCTGACAACAGCTCAATGGGCATCTTGTCTTCCCCTGGACGTTCAACTGCATCTTCTATACCACGTCTGAGCAACAAAAAGTCGACACCGTCCATCAGTCTCAACGCCGCTGATACCGCCGAGCTGAAGCCTTCTTCAAGTCCGGAACGCCAACTTCCTGCTGTCACCACAACACCTATACGTGCGCAACCCCAGGCAAAGACGATGACGATTCCTGGGATCCATGCGAAGAAACGAGGAGAGGTGCAGGCGATGGGCTATGTCGCCCCGCCCCAGATGTCCGTCTCACCTTCCTCGGCGTCTACCGTGAGTACGCTTGAAAGCAAGCTCAAGAATCCTGCAATTCAGAGCATTTCTCGATTCTGGAACAAACAGAATACGCCAACGTCAAACGGTGGGAGTGCTGGAAGCAACGTGGTCGCAGCAGCTACCACGGAGAGTCCGACGTCAACGACAAGCTCGGGTAGCTCGACGTCGGCCACGAGTTCTACAACGACCTCTGACATGGTGTCAGATCCTTCATTGACATCGGAGGACACCGAGCGTTCCACGGCCAATGGACACCACCCGAGGAAATCTGCCAGCATGATCCCTGTCCCTTCACCTGCGTCAAAGGTGCAAGAGACAACCGTCACACCTACACTTGCGGGGTTCACATCGCCAACGTCTCCTGCATCGAAAGCGCTCAAGGATATTGTGTCAAGGGATGAGAGTTCGAGGAGTGCGACGCCCAGTGGCGGACAGGAGCCCGAGGAGGGAACAGGGGGAGTGAGCATGACTGGTGCTCTGAATAGCAGCAGCAGTAGCGTGGCCTCGAGTCGAGCAGAGTCTACGGTGGGTTCAGAGGCGCCTGGTGCCGCTACGCCTGCCAGTGCGCGTTCGCCTCCGCCTTTACCCCCTCGTCGACCTGTATCACTCGTCGCATAGGACCTTTCATTCATCACAGTCTTCTTCTCGCCACACCATACATTTCGCCTTTCTGCTATTAAAAGCTATTTGGAGCTTCTATATCTTACCTTTCTTTAACTTCCTTGCTTTTTGGTCTGGCCTCTTTCTTTGAATTCGCTCATACTATACCGCTACTCACATATACATACATGCATACACAAGGATTCTCCTGTTCCCTCTCACTCTCGCTTGATCATCCCACTTGTACATTAGAAAACAGTTCCTCATCTAGTCTCTCATGCATTGCTCTTATCGCGTGCAAGGTATATACCACAAATTGAATGCAGGTTTATTGTCCAACTGGACACCCTGACAATGACTTGGCGAACTGGAGCTCAATCTTGCCATTTTCTGCCCTTCGTTACAGTGGCTGGTCTACGTGTGTGCAGTCGCATGTGTAGGCGCCACATGGACATTTACCTACCTGCATTTGCGATATATTAGACGCCTTCAAACGCCCACAAAGCCGCCTACGTGCCAGTCCCCCTCTCAAGAAAAGCCACAATCACGTCTAAATGCCGATCAAGCATATTCTGCTCGATCGATCCCGACCTCACATCCGGCCGCATCTCTGTTGTGGGAACAGTGAACATTGAATCTTGAGCGGGGTCAACGGGAAGCATGTCGGGTATGAGGTCAAGGACCGAGTTGGGCGTTTCCGTCAATTGAAATATGTGCGATGATCATCTTCTGTGATGAGTATCAGGAACATCAGGAACACTTTGGGTTATGTTGCGGATGTAACATTCGAATTGGTTGTTAGAGTTACCATCTGGAAGAACACCTTGCCTTGCGAGAATAGATTACGGGTTGGTGGGTGAGATCGATTCGTGGAAGTGAAGAAGGATAGGAATGCATGAGGTTAGTAGATAAGAGTGACGAGAAAACAATGAGGCCGAGAGGCAAGGAAACCAAGTACAACGAGGCCTGGTGTGTAAGCGAGTCCATACAAGTGACAGGTCTAGATGTAGTTAGGCGGTGGTCAAGTGCTATGAATGCTGTGGCGACTCAGCTACTTCAGGTTAGTGGATGGGCTAGTTAGTGTGTTAGAAAAGGTTAATCCTCTCCGAATCAGTTTGTAGTTTAGGTTTGAAGCTAAAGTGAGGGAGGCCCAGAGTGTATGGACACTTGGAGTGGGATACTAGGAAGTCAGTACTACTCTGCGCTTTCAAAGGATGACAGGGGGTGGATCAATTATCCGTTCCTTGGAAAACCCAAATGCTCAGCACTTCTACCGAGTTCCAAGTGGAAAGCTCAAGAACCTTTGGCCTGTAGGCTGCCTTCCAAGAATTGCAATTTCCAGGACCTCTCGTTGAGGGTGTGACGGTTGGTGGCAATGGAAACCGGCTGACGGGCGCTTATTCAACGATCATCGGAACGGGAGAAGATCCCAGGGGCTTTACAGGGGTTCTAACATCGGTAGTTCTATTCCCATCCTCATCTCATAAGACTACCTCGCGTTTCTCGTGTGAGGTGAAGCTTCAAGTCTATTGCCGCCTATACCTTCGGAGTGATGACACGATATCGAGATGGTGGTGGTTGTGTTTATCCGATCGAGGAGCGCCCTCTGTGCCGCGTGCCGTGGGTGCCTATACATGGTTCTGTTCCTGTCACTCGTCGTCGTCTTCGGTAAAAACGCGCTCCAGAAGAGAAGGAGAGCAAAAGCGGCTATGTAAGCATCATACGGACGACATCAATTACCATCATCATAGATCCATCTACATTTCGACAAGAGAGGAGGAGAAAGGATGTTGCTAAGTCGAGTTGAGAAATAACATCCGGGATGCCAGGCCTGTCTGTATCCTTGGGATTTTGAATGGCTTTTGTAGGTTGTTGACGACTTTTCGCTTCAGACTTGTTTGTACCTTCTCCTCTTCCTTCTTCCTTCTTCTTGTCACGGTTTTCGGTTTCGCGTCTCCTTCTATTCTCTGTTCCTGGATAGGCTTTGTTTCTTGTTGGAGTAGGGTGATTAGGCGTTAGGAGAAGGTTGAAGCGCTCCGCTCGGTTGTACGTGTTCTCGTTTCAGCGCACACTTCGGTGAACGCGGGGGCTAAGGAAAGATGGACGCACAGGTTGAAAGCGATTTGGAACTCGAAAGAAGAATCATCATCAGCAGATAGAAGCCAGAAGATGAGCCGCAAGCAGGTTCGACGAGAATCCTATATCCAACTGGCAGGCGGAGAGGTTATCAACTCCAAGAGGCAGAGCTTGTCCCTATCCACAGGCAAACTCGAAAGCCTGTACAGTGGTGGCGAATGGATCAGCCCAATCCTGGAGAGCGACCGGTTCAAGGACATCCTGTTCCCCAACTCGCGTACGGGGACGCCAACGACGTTGTTTGAGCAGGTGGAGGAAGAGCAGTTGGCTGCGAGAGGTGCGGGAGGGATTCCGGTGTTGACGAGCTTGCCGCCGCCACCACGACGAGCAGGGAAGAAGAGGAGTTTCAAGAAGCCGACGCCATTGCGCAAGTCTTCAGCGTCAAAGTTGCGGGGGCTATCAGCAGCATCAGCAGGAACAGGAGCAGGAGGAACGGCACCGAGCACTGCTGGAGAAGCTCCCGCGGTGTCCAGGACGTCTTCGAAAAAGGAACCACCACCTGTCCCCGTCATCGTCGCAGAAGACGTCACGAAGCCTGTTGCGAGCATTAAAAAGGAGCAGCGGCTTTCACGGCGGTCGTCGCAGCTTGGGTCGCCCATCATCCGTCGCAAGAGGACGTTCACCAAGGATGGTGCACCCTCACCCTCTGTTCCTCAGCCCTATACTTTTCTCGGGGACGACGACCATGTTGCACTCACACCGACGGTGTCTACACCACCTTTGCTAGATCCTATTCAGATATCGACACCGTTGTCACAGCATTTCTCGCTAGTCAAAGATGACGAGGATGATTCGGGCAGCAGCAAGTACTCACAGTCTGAAGCGGCCACTCCGAATATCCCATCGTCGGCTGTTTCCCAGCTTCCCATTTCCAAAGCTGAGCCAGTTGTGGAGGAGGTGGTTGTCGAGTCGCCCAAGCCAACGACACCCGACTATCGGCCTGTGAGTATCATCGTGACTGGCCAACACAAACGATATTCACCCTCGACGGTGCCCAAGATGGGGCCCGTACCACCACGAAAGGCGCCTGCTAAAGCCACCGGTACCTCGACGACACATGGGGACGAAACACGGTTACTCAAAGGGCCATCACCGCGTGAGCGACTCCGACAGCGCCAGAAACAGCGAGGTATATATTCTGCTTATTTAGGTGTGATTTATTTCTGACTCTTGCACTCTCTTGAGCAGGAACAGCAACGATGCCGTACGGAGTGGCCGTCTCCTCAAAGTTGCTGCAACCGACGCGACGATCGAATATGAATGTTGCCGGTGATGCCGGTTCACACGCATCCAAAAGTCGCCCCTCGAGCTACGCATCATCCGCAACCTCTTACTATCCTCCATCCACGGCTGAAGGAGCTTCTGCCCTCCGCATATCCATTTCATCCACCATCTACCCTGACTCGGCACAGACTCATAGCCATCACGTTCACGACAGCGACGACAGCAACGACGACCGTGACCACGACGACGACGGCGACGGAGCATCATTCATCCAGATCGGCTCGCCCATTCCAGAGAGCGACGCCAGCCACGACTTGTACTATACTCAGCCCATTACCACCACCACCACCAACGACCTCTTGGACGAACAGACTATAGACCCAGACAACTACCAGCTCATGTCCATTCTCTCAGGTTCTCGCCTCTCAGCCATGAGCCACAAGCGTCAAGAATCGAGTGCGAAACCACCCGTGCCAACGACTCCCAAGCCTAAATTCACCAGGCGACCTCTATCGACGCTCTCTCTTTCGACCCCATCGTCTCCCTCGATGCAGCCTAAGCAGCTCGTTTTTGAGGGGTACGCTGAGGACCCTGTCCCGCCTACCACCAACTGGCTCAACCAAGACGAGCGAGCCGACCTCATCCGCAAGTCACGCAAGCTCGCTCGTGTCTTTGGACGCACCCCGGGTCCAGATATCATGGCCTATCAAAATAACTCGCCCTCTGGGCAACCCCTATCCGACAAGCAGCAGCAACGCCACCATCGCACACCCCTCTCCCCTGTCCAATGATCTCTTGGATGGCGAGCCTCGGCATAGGAGGCGTATGTCCGCCTGGCCTTCGCCGACGGAGACGCAGTTTGGGGTGGGCAGTACGACGAGCAGCGGGAACAGCAGACGCCATTCAGCGCCGCTTTCGCCTGATGACATCTCGTTCTTGGCTGCAACGAGTCCGTTGTACGAAGTCGGGACTCTCCCAGGTCGCCTCTAGATTCAGGAGTAACTCGCTCCTCCGGGATGACCAGCAGCAGCAACAGGGGACAGTCAAATGACCCAGCTACCTACCTCCAAACAGAAGGAGAAGCAACCATCCTCATCTCCACATACCTCCTTCATCGATCTCTCAGACGACGAAACGCCGCACGATGATGGCATGTCATCCACTTTCGAAGGTATTGGCAACGGTCACAACAACTCTAAATCCAAATCCAAAAAGACGGCGACGACTGGCGGCGCATCGGCGGCAAAGAGACCGGTCTCCATGTCCGCCCAGTCCTTGATTGAGAATATGACTCCAGGAAGAGCAGGCGGAAGAGGAACGAGAGCGGAAGCGCGAACGATTGGCCAAGCTCCACAGGCATCTGGGTTCGCGTGTCCCAGCGAGCTTGGTGTTGGGTGTGGATCATGAGAATGCCGAGCTTGCCTCCGCCGTTTAGTGGTGGGAGTGGTGGGTCTCCGACGGATGGCAACGATGAATCGGCCGCGGCAAAGAGAACGGCGTGGTTGAGGCTGAGAAGGAGGAGTAGTTCAGCGGCATTGCCACCTACTTGGGTGAGCGATCTGGAGAGGAATAAGGAAGAGTTGGATACGAAGGAGAAGGCGTTGAATGTGAGGCGTGCGCAGAAGATGGAGAAGGTTAGGCGCTTCAGTTTACCTTGCCTTCGTTGATTTGACATTTTTTTTGTGCAGGTATTCGGCGTAGCGCCTCCTCAGACCCTCTATCACACTCGTCAGCCCACCCAATCCACACCGGCTCTCTTGCAACAGCCAGTGACACCCACACCCAAGGCTAGTTCGCCCGCAGCGTTCATGCTTCCTTCCTCCGAACCCAGCTACTTTGCCCGAAATCCCAATCAATCTTCGTACCAAAAAAGGAAGAGCAAACATACACGACCTGGAACGTCGGAGAGTAGCAAGGCGCTGCTTCCCAAGGATACTTCGCCTACAAGCATCAAGACGGTGAATGATAGATGGGGCAAGCGACCCATCGCTCTGGGTGATGATACCGTTTTGGATATTCGACGATTGTCGAAAGGATCAGCGATTTACAACCACTATCAACATTCTATGAATTCTTTGAATGATATTCTCGACAGAGTGAGTCTCCAGTCCTCCGATCCAATGATACCTATGCTAATGTGGATATAGGACGACCGCGAATCCCTTGTCGAGCTACACAACTATCTCAACGGTGACCTCGATCTCGCCCTGGACGGAGAAGGAGGCGACGAGCTCCTCGTCGGGCCTTTTGACAACACACCCACGAAACCCTCTCCCTCGGATACTATCACCCAAATGGCGCGCCGACCCTCCAACGCCTCTTCCATCCGCACCGAACGTCGGCATTCTCTACCTAGCCGCGTCTCCATGGGCTCACTCGCGTCGGAATACAGCGATATCTCGAGCTTGTTGCAGTCGCCTAAACCCGAGCCTGGTGCTAACTGATTTCCAGATGAGGAGGAAGCGGGCGGCCAAGCTGACCCAGTTCTTTGGAGTGCATTATCGAGAGCTTATCAATGATGTCCTACAAAGTTTAGAAAAGGGGTTGGAGCGGGAGATGAAGAGGGGGACTTTACAGGCTGAGGAATTCGATGTGAGTTGCTGTATTCTTTTTGGTGTTGTTATCAGGAGTGCTAATATGGGCTTTAGGATCTTTTGCAGCGTTTGAGACAGCTGAAGATCAAGCGTGAAGGCATTTTCTAAGGATCTATCTAGAATCATTTTTCAGGCGTAAAAGCCTGTATCTCTTCTTTTCTTTTCATATCGTTTCATTCTCCTGGCGTTGGTTTCCCAATCATACCTCACACTCGTTTTAATAGGCGGTAAGCCTATCGGACTCTTCCTTTTGCGATCCCTCCACCCTCTTTTCCTCGTTATCTGTCTGATTTCTAGGTTTATCTATTTGTCACGATCTGGGGTTTCTTCATATGTCTTTTTTCTTTCCACATTTACAGACCACGTTCCTTCACTTACGACGAAATGATGTTCCCGGATTCATTCCTCTCTCTCTTCCGTTTCTCGTTCTCGGCCATTTTTATCTTTATCAACTAGGATCTAGTTGTTTGTATGTACACGTATGATTCCCATTTGCTTTTCTGAATTACTAGAGTTGGAGACCGCTCGATCTGAATGTTCGCGGAGGAGCACTTCTGCTACCCTGGGATGAAGGACCAGTACCCAAAGCCAGCTTCAGGCAATGCTTTCAGAGCGTCGGAGGACGCTTGTCTTTGCGCCAGGCATCACCAGCAGTCGCGCCTGCAAGCATACAACCCAACGAGGCAAAACAAGCTATAGAAGCTCGCTTCCGATCCCTGGAGCCATCAAGGGATGTGCGTGTGTAGTCTTCGGATGAGTGGTAGAGGAATGGCTGTCCACGTGTGGCGGTTTCAGAGGCAAGGTATGCTCGCTGCTAGAGTCATGTCAGGCTTTCACTTTGGCACCCCATGTCGGCCTCGGCTTTCTCTGACTCTTCCTCTGCCCTTGCTGAGCCTGGGGGTTACTCGCGGAAGCGTTGGAGTTGTGGCCTGCACTTGACTCGACCTTGGGTACCCCACAACAATTTCCCTGGCCGTTGGTGCTTGCGTTGCCACCACCGCCGCCGCCGCCGCCTCCTCCTCCGCCTTGACCTCCCTTTTTTCTCTTCCTCTTCTTCTTGGATGAAGGCCCAGCAGAGGCATTTGGTTGTTCGGCTGGTCGCTTTCGCTTACCAGAGCTGTTATTGTTTGACGTATGGTTTTGGCCATGATTGCCATTGTGGCCGGATGGGCCAGCATGGTTGTTGTTACTCCTCGTTACAGGTGGAGGACCTCGCTGGTTCTGATTGGGCTGACCTTTGCCTCGAAGTGGTACAGGAGGAGTAGTGGGAGGTGGCTAAGCAGAAGACGGTCAGGAACGCAGGTTGTAAGGGCCAGCACGGATTGGACGTACCTTGGTGGGAGGCTGCTGGTTCTTCTGCTGTGGTTTGACGGGTCGCCCATGCGGAAGGACATCCTCGTCGAAATCACTGCCTTCCTGAGCCTTCAGCCCTTCAGGCACGCCGAAATCGAATTCGACATTGACATCGCCACCATCCCCTCCCCCGCTTGTACCATCCTTGGAATTGCGAGATCCAAGCACCATCTTGAGTAGCTTCGCATTCTCCCGCTCCACCTTCTCGATCCTTTCATAGAGGTACTTCTTCTCCTTGTGCATACGGTCCTTGTCAGCATTCAAGGCTCGTTTATCAGCTTGAAGCCCTTGGATTTCTTGTCGGTGGTGGCGAGCTTCCTCCCGGAGCTGTTCGACAACGTCCTTTGAGCATAGCCGTGTGCGCGACATGGCGCTGGCGCTTGATCCAAGAAATAAGTGAGAGGTGAAGGGGGACCTGGCCCGAGTCGTGGTCGTGGTCAGAGGAAAACCTAGGCGCGGGTTTTCAGACTCCGACTTCGAGGACTTCGACTCTATTCTATGATATGCCCCTGTCTCTGAGCGCTCAGTGATTAATTAACGCGACTGCTACAGCTAGCGCTGCGGGGTCTAGAGCGAAAGGGACCCATTCTAAAATATCTTTTTGAAGAAGACGTATGAAAGGGAGAAAATACGCTAGCGTCAGACAAACGGGGCTGAGGCGTCCACCGTCGAATGCATCGCGGTGCCCAAACCCCTCCTCCGTGATGTGCTTGCTGCCCGCCCGTTGTAGCTTGGCCTGTGACCACTACACAGCTCCAAACATTGAAGCATGCACTACCGCGTAGGATATGCCGTAGTGCGCAGAGGGTACGTCTATTCACGTCTTGGCGGCTGTTTCTTAACCAACCTGTAATATAGCGAATATTGCTCCGATTGCGACATCGACTTTGACACTCGGATAGGTCTAAAGGAACGCAATGTCTAAAGCCCAGAACACCACTACTGCCAGTACTGCGACAAGCATTACAGTGACGCAGATAAGCGTCGAGCGCATCTCCACCGTCGCCACTATTACCGTGAAGACTGTGATCGCGTGTTCAACAGTGACCCTGGCCTTCAGGAGCACTATCGCCAGTCAAGGGCTCATCTGGGATACAAATGCGGTCCATGCGACCGTGTCTTCACCACCGAAGATGGTCGCCGCCGGCATTGGCGCAACTCCAGCAAACATCCGTCCAACTGCACTGAATGCGACCAGTTGTTCAACACTTGGATTGGATTGAAGGAGGATTGGGCCCAGAGCGCCAACCACTGCTACTGCCAGTACTGCAAGGAGCACTTTGATGATCACGACGAGCTTCAAGAGCATAACTGGACAGACCATGAATATTGCGGCGACTGCCGCCGCGTCTTCAAGAATGCTCGTGGGCTGCATGAGCACCGCCGTCAGTCGGATCCTCATTATTGTCGATACTGCTCGGACTTCAGGCGGGATTTGAAAGACACTAACGGCTATCAGAACCATGTTGATACTTCGCATGTACACAATTGAAAGATAACGCCCGCTTGTATCTGTGCGGTGATTGACCCCTGTCTTTCGGCGCCTAATATCTGATCCCCTTTACGAAGGCCTTTTCGGACGACAGAAGCAGGCTGAGCTGATATACTATCTTTGATAGAAGCATAGGACAATAGGTTGATATCAGCTGGGAGAGCATGGGAGATGCCCAGGTCTGCCCCAGGTGACCAGAGATGACTCGACGCTGAGCGCTCAAACCCCGTTGAAACTCCGATAATTCTCATGGGATTCGTATATAAAAGTGGGTCAATCTCGACTGAGCCACTCCATAACCATCATGGGTTACGACTACCGCTACTGTGAACAGTGCGACCGCTCGTTTACTTCTAAACACTCTTGTATTCAACATCTGCTCAACTCGAGCAACCATAACTACTGTGTCGATTGTAACGTCGACTTCCCTGCCTGGGAACGGTTGAAAGACCACTGGGTGCAGTCCCTTAAGCACCCCTACTGTCGAAGTTGCGAAGAGCACTTTGACGACGATGACGAGCTCGAGGGTCACCTCAAGAGCGAGCATCACTATTGCGACCAGTGCCGCCGTGTCTTCACGAGCGACCAAGGTCTGCAGCAGCATTACTTCCACTCCGATGCCCATAGCGGCTACGAATGCGAGGAATGTGAGCGCCGCTTCTCCAGCGAGAGCGCGCGCAGGGATCACTGGCGGGATTCCAGCAAACATCACTATTGTGACGATTGCGAAGGACACTTTGACACCTGGACAGGGTTGAAGGAACATTGGGCGCAAAGCCCTCGCCATCACTACTGCCAGGATTGTGATGAGCATTTCGACGACGATGGCGAGCTCCATGAGCACCATCAGAGCGAGCATTATTACTGTGAAGACTGCCGTCGCGTGTTTATCAGCGAGCGGGGCTTGCAGGAGCATCGCCGTCAGTCAAACGCGCATCGTTTCGACTGCGACCAGTGTGATCGTACCTTTGCGAGTGAAGAGTCACGCAAACAACATTGGCGTGATTCGAGCAAGCATTTCTACTGCGACGACTGTGATATGCACTTTGATTCTTGGATGGGTCTGAAAGAGCACTGGGTTCAAAGCCCAAAGCACGATTATTGTCAATACTGCGATGAGCACCTTGACGATAATGACGAGCTTCGAGACCATTTCCGAGGCGAGCATCATTACTGTGAGGAATGCAACCGAGTCTTCAAAGATGATTATGGTTTGCACGAGCACTATCGCCAGTCGAAGGTTCATTGTGAGCGATACTGCGTTGACTGCAGGAGACCCTTCCGTACTGCCAGAGGGCATCAGCAACACCGTTCAGCCTCGTCTCAACACAAACGATGGCCCTCTCCGCCATGTCCTACTTGGCGGTGAGAACACACGGTGCTGCGAGTTGGAAGGCTTGGCGGCAGCGGAACTCTGGGTTGATGCAACGAGACGAGGTGGAATCCCGGAAAGCGAAAGTTCGAAATATCGCTGACTAAGGTAGGGCCAATTCACTTTCCGCCCATCCTTATGTAATCGCTGGTTTTTCTCTATTTTGTTAATGCCACCTCGTATTCTTCGAATTATAAGGTTTAACGGTATAGGATGGAATATATGCACCCCTTCAAAGAACCTGGCGGGACCGGAATTTGCTTTAGTGCCCCTGATCCCAAGATACTCGAGGGGGGGTGGGTAATTAGCATGCTCCTGTCTTCCCCTTTCCACTCCGTATAACATTGCGCTAACACCTCACAGGAGCAAAAGAATCCCACGATTCGATAGATTGCGAGGTTTTCTATCAGCTCAGAGTCTCAAAAGAGATAATCTGTCAAGACTCCTTGTGGCATTAAACTTTTCGTCCAACAAGACTGCGTGGTAGGGCTCTGATGAGGCTATTTGGTCGGATACCACGAAGCTGGAGGCTTTGGAAGATTTTCTGATCCCGCCAGTCTCTCCAGGTAGCTTAATAGCATTCATTGAAACCTCTAATATCTTGATATTGGACGAATTGGAAGTGGCATTCGCGATACATCGAAAATGCTGATTACATAAGCATGGGCGGAAAGTGAATTGGCCCTACCTTATATGCTACAGAATGGTACTATTACACTACATGTATATTTGATTTTGATTGACCTTAGTTCTTGCCACCAAAAAATTTGTCGAGACCTAACCCCTTGGCGATTTGCGAGAGACCGGTGGCAGCAAGGATACCCTTTAACAAGCCGTCGAGACCAAGACCGCTCAGCAGGTTTCCAACAAGGTTGAGAACACCAGCGAGCAACAGGCCGACACCACCGACGATCTGCGTCAGAGGTTCTAGAAGTGGACAGATTGTTAGCGGTTACTCTCATTAATGTATGAAAAAGTATACTCACGACCGAGGGCGTCGAGGAGAGGACCCAAGTTTTTCTTGGCCTTGGGGTAGCTTTCAAGCCTACCCCTAGCCCAGTCAATTGTGCCCTGCACTTCCTCGATCATCTGAAGGCAGAAGAGTCAGAATATGGAACCAATCGGCAGCGAAACGTATCACGTACCACTTTCAGTGCCTGTGCGAGACGCTGCTCTTGAGGAGTAGCATTGTGCTCAGCGAAGCTATGCTTGGCCTTGCTGGTGAGCCGGTGGTCAGGATCAGCGCCACGGATGGCACCGTTGGTCTCGTTGAGGACCTTCTCAGCCTGCTCAAGGAGTGGTCGCACTTCCTTGATGAGCTGATCCTCGTCACGGTCCTCGGGGCTCTTGTGCTCGAATCCCTCGATTTTCTACAAGCTTCGTTGAGTATATACCCTTGAAGGGGATCGGACAAGAGGATTACCTTGCGGACCATCTTGACGATGGGAACGACGCGCTCGTTGGCCGACTCGATCATGACCGAGAGGCGCTCAGCGAGTTTAGCATCAGCTTCCTGGTCAGCCTTGGAGCGAGTGTCGTTGCCGAGATGGGGCTCACCGCCCTCGGTGGAGGGAGATTGAGGAAGGTTTTGGGATTGAACTTCAGCCATGATAATTGAGTTTGGGGTGATATCGGATATGATTGAGTAGAGTGAGTGTTCGATAGGGTTATGTTTTAGTGAGGATTCAGCTGTCTGAGATACCTCGCATTTATAACCAGGTTGATAGGATTGTCGTCGTCATACTATCCACTTCAACGTGCATTCTCAGCTTCCCCTGTGCCTTGTCTTGACTTCTGAATGAATTGAAGTGCTGCGGGTGGTCATTGAAAGGTGCTCGAGATGCTTGGAGTAGTATTGGTCCATTTCTGAGGTCATTGTTGGGGCCAACCCTTGAAGTGTACTCATGCCCCTGATAAAAGTGTCTTTACCGCGGATCCTCCGTCAGTCACCTCTTTGAGAGAAATGCAGGCTTGTGTATTTAATCATGGGTAAGGTACCAAGGCTCTAGAACTTGAAGAAGTTGGAGTTAGAAGAATAGCCTCGTTCGCGCAGGGATTATGTAGATTACGATGATGACGCGCATAAGGATCACCGGCAGGATCCCAGCAAAACCATCACTGTTGTCATGATCGCGATGTAGAATTTGCACTTAGGAAGGGTTGAAGCGCTTGAAGGAACATTAGGTGCAAAACCCTCATTGTCGCGACCACTTCCAGTACTGGGATGAGCACTTTGACGAACCGCCTCTTCAGAGACAAGCACTGTTGCCAGTCGACAGTTCATCGTTGGCGACATTGTCCAGCGGGTCTTCAAAGACACTAACATTTATCAGAACCATATTGATGCTTCGTATACTGTATACATAAGTAACACAACTAAAAGATAAGTAGCCGCCCGCTTATATCCGTGCCGAGAGTTAACCCCTGTCTTTGGGCGCCTAATATATGATGCAATTATATGGCGAAGTTGGACCATGACTGAGAGCTAAAATCTTGTGGTTGATAGAAGCCTAGATTATTTTATTTACTACCAGTTATACTCTTAGCTGGTGATTAAGAGTGTGAGAGATGCTGAGGTCTGCCCCAAGTGACCAATTGCTCAGCGCTCAGCGCTCAGTACTCAAGTCTATTCTGGATGAGGCTGTTGGTTTGGCACCTGAGCTTCTTACGGTTAGTAAGAGCACTGCCTTCAGTCAAATTTTTATATTAGACGATACTGTGTGGACTGCAAGAAACCCTTCCCTTCTACCACAGGGACCTCGTCTCAACACAATTGATGTCTGCTGCCATGTAATTCGCTATGAGAAAATTATCGAGGAAGAAAGTTTGATGATGCGAGCTGGAAGGCTTGGTGGTAGTGGAGCTCCAGCTGAGGCAACGAGGCGAGAAGGAGAATCGGAAAGCGTGATTGAATTATCACCAACTATATGCTATAGAATGGTATTACACTAAATGTACATTTAATTTCGATTGTCCTCAGTTCAAGCCAGCCTGAGTACCAAACCATTTGTCGAGGCCTAAGCTCTTGCAGATTCCCTTGAGACCGGTGGCAGCGAGGATACCCTTCAGCAAGCCGTCGAGACCAAGGCCACTCAGCAGGTTTCCAACAAGGTTGAGAACACCAGCAAGCAGAAGACCAACCCCACCAACGATTTGCGTGAGAGGTTCTAGAATCAGGGAAGTTATCAGCCTATGCCCTTGGAAACATGCGAAGAAGTATATATACTCACGACCGAGAGCGTCGAGAAGAGGTCCCAAGTTTCTTTTGGCCTTGGGGTAACTTTCGAGCTTACCCTTAGCCCAGTCAATTGTGCCCTGCACCTCCTCGATCATCTGAAGGCAGAAGAGTCAAAATATGATACCGATTGGCAGCGAAACGTGTCACGTACCACTTTCAGTGCCTGTGCAAGACGCTGCTCTTGAGGAGTTGCATTATGCTCAGCAAAGCTATGCTTGGCCTTGCTGGTGAGCCGGTGGTCAGGATCAGCGCCACGGATGGCACCGTTGGTCTCGTTGAGGACCTTCTCAGCCTGTTCAAGGAGTGGTCGTACTTCCTTGATGAGCTGATCTTCGTCACGGTCTTCAGGGCTCTTGTGCTCGAAAGCCTCAATATGCTGTAAACTTCTTTGAGCATACACACTTGTAGAGAATCCATGAAAAGAAGATTACCGTGCGGACCATCTTGACGATGGGAACGACGCGCTCGTTGGCCGACTCAATCATGACCGACAGGCGCTCAGCGAGTTTAGCGTCAGCCTCCTGGTCAGTCTTGGAGCGAGTGTCATGGCCGAGACGGGGCTCACCGCCCTCAGTGGAGGGGGACTGAGGGAAATTTTGGGATTGAACTTCAGCCATTATGATTAAGTTTGGGGTGATATCGGATATATTTGAGTAGAGTGAGTGTTCAACGAGGTTATGATTTAGTGAGCATTCAGCTCTCTGAGGGTAAGTCGTATTTATACCCGCGTTGAATAGGAGTGTCGTCGTCATACTATTACTGCAATGTGCCTTCTTACCTTCCCCTGCGCCTTGCCTCGCCTTCTGAATGAATTGAAGTACTGCGGGTGGTCATTGAAAGGTGCTCGAGATTCCTTCGCTGCTTGGAGTAGTATTGGTCAATTCTGAGGTCATTGTTGGGGCTAACTAAGTGTATTCATGGTTACGCCCCCCCTCATAAACGTGTTTAACGCAGATCCTCCGTCAGTCACCTCTTTGAGAACAATGCGGGGTTGTGTATTTTATCACGGGTAAGGTACTAAGTGAAGAAGCCTGGAGGTAGAAGAGTGGCGTCGCTCGTGCACAGATGGATTAGATTACGATGATGACGCGCTCAACTTGGATCACTAGCAGGATCCCAGCAAAAGCATCACTGTTGTGATGATCGTGGTGTAGACTTTGAAAGGGTTGAAGAAACATTAGGCCCAAAATCCTCATCATCACGACCATTTCCAGTTCTGTGATGAGCACTTCGAATGCAGGAAGTATAACCGCGTCTTCAGAGACGATTACTTTCCCGAGCACTACCGCCAGTAGACAGCTCATCGTTGGCGATACTTTCCGCCGGATCCTCAAAAAGAATAGTAAAATGTATCAGAACTTTGATGCTTCGTATGTACATAAGTAACATAACCAAAAGATAGCCGCCCGCTGGTATCCGCGCCGGGAATTGACCCCTGTCTTTGGGCGCCTGATACCTGATGCATTTATGTGCGAAATTTGACCATGACTGATAAAAGCCCAGATTGCTTGATTTGCTACTGGTGATACCCTTAGCTGACAGTTGAGAGTTTCAAAGATGCAGAGGTCTGCCCCAAGTGACTAAATGCTCAGCGCGCAGCGCTCAGTGTTCAAGGCTACTCTTGAATGAGGTTGTTGGTTTGGCACCCGGGCTTCTCATGTTTTCAAGAGCAGCTTTCCTTTCGAAAGTCTATATACACTATCGTCAGTCAAAAGCCCATAGTAGGCGTACTGCATGAACTGCAAGGCACCCTTCCCCTCTGCCAGAGAGTACCCTGTCTCAACGCAGTTGATGTCTGATGTCATGTACTTCGCTATGAGAAAATTATCGAGAAAGAAAGTTTGATGCTGCGAGTTGGAAGGCCTGGTGGCAGCGGGGCTTTGGCCTGAGGCAACGAGACGTCTGACGAGGCGGAATTCCGGAAAGCTCAGCATCGAATTATCGCCAACTATATGCTACACAATGGTATTATACTAAAAGTACATTTGATTTCGATTGTCCTCAGTTCAGGCCAGTCTGAGTACCAAACCATTTGTCGAGGCCCAACCCCTTGCAGATTTGTTTGAGACCTGTGGCAGCAAGGATACCCTTCAATAAGCCGTCGAGACCAAGGCCGCTCAACAGGTTTCCAACGAGGTTGAGAACACCAGCGAGCAGAAGACCAACCCCACCAACGATTTGCGTGAGAGGTTCTAGAGGCAGGGAAATCATCAGTTTCTGCTCTTAGAAACATACGACGAAGCATGTATACTCACGCCCGAGGGCGGCGAGAAGAGGGCCCAAGTTTTTCTTCGCCTTGGGGTAGTTCTCGAGCTTACCCTTAGCCCAGTCGATGGTGCCCTGCACCTCCTCGATCATCTGGAGATGCATGGATCAGGATATGATGGCTATCCAGAATTGAGCACATCACTTACCACTTTCAGTGCCTGTGCAAGACGCTGCTCTTGGGGAGTAGCGTTGTACTCAGCGAAGCTGCGCTTCGCCTTGCTGGTGAGCCGGTGGTCAGGATCAGCACCACGGATGGCACCGTTGGTCTCATTGAGGACCTTCTCAGCCTGCTCGAGGAGTGGTCGCACTTCCTTGATAAGCTGGTCCTCATCACGGTCTTCGGGGCTCTTGTGCTCGAAAGCCTCAATATGCTGTAAACTTCTTTGAGCATACACACCTGCAGAGAGTCCGTGAAAACAAGATTACCGTGCGGATCATCTTGGTAAGGGGAACGACGCGCTCGTTGGCCGACTCGATCATGACCGACAGGCGCTCAGCAAGTTTGGCATCAGCCTCCTGGTCAGTCTTGGAGCGAGTGTCATGGCCGAGACGTGGCTCGCCGCCCTCAGTGGAGGGGGATTGAGGGAAGTTTTGGGATTGAACTTCAGCCATTATGATTGAGTGGGAGTGGTATCGGATATAGCAGATTGAGTGTGTGTTCGACGAAGTTGTGTTTTAGTGAGGACAATCTTGCCTAAGACACCTCGTATTTATACCCTGTCAATGGTTGAAATAGGAGGGTTGTCGTCATACTATCCACTGCAATGTGCATTTCCACCTTCCCTTACGCCTCATCTTGACTTCGGAATGAATTGAAAGAGGTGGTCCTTAGAAGATGCTCGAAATTCCTTCACTGCTTGGAGCGCTATTTCGTAGTGGCCCATTTCTGAGGTCATTGGTGGGGCTAACCAAGTGCATTCAAAGTTATGTCCCTAATAAACGTGTGCTCACCGTAGATCCTCCTCACCTTCTTGATAACAATGAGAGGCTGTGTATTTCACGGGTGAGGTACCAAGGCCTATTCTAAGCTCAAAGAAGTTGGAGTTAGAAGAGCGGCGTTCTTCGCGGATAGATTAGATTACGATGATGACGCGCTCAAGGATCACTGGCAGGATTCCAGCAAAAAAGCATCACTGTTGTGACGATTGCCATATAGAGTTAAGATTTAGGAAGGGTTGAAGAAATATTGGGTGCAAGTCCTCATCATGGACTATCTCCAGTACTGCGACGAGCACCTCGGCTATGACGATGAGCTTCGGGACCACATCCGGAGCGAACATAATTACATGCGCGAGTAGAGCGTAATAACCGCCTCTTCAAAGGCGATTATTGTTTGGACTAGCACTATTGCCAGTTGAAAGTTCATTGTGAGCGTTGCTGCTAGCGGTCCTTCAAGGGCAATAAATTTTACCAGAACCATGCTGAAACTTCGTTTGTACATAACTGAAAGCGGTTGCCTGCCCGTGTTGGTGATTGACCGACCCCTGGGTTTGGGCGCCTAATATCTGATGCATTTATATGTGAAATTTGAACATAACTGATAGCTACGATCTCGGGTCTGATAGAAGCCTAGATTGTCTCTTTTTTACTAGGGACCGTATCAACTAGTAATCGAGCGTGTAAGGGATGCCGAATGACCAAATGCCCAACGCTCATCACTCAAGCCTATGCCGCATCAGGCTGTTGGTTTGGCACCCATACTTCCCATAGCTCATCCATATACCGACAGCGGTAGACTTTGTCTTTTGTTGTAGTGGTTATCGGGCGTCACAAGAGCTAGCTTACATTAAGCCCCGCCAAATCGCCGAAGAAGTTCCCATGGACTGGTGTATGAAAGAGTACCAATGTTGGCGGAGCAGCTGCTTAACCGTGACCATCATGGGTTACGAAGGCCGCGACTGTGAAAAGTGCGGCCGTTCTTTTTCCTCTAAACACTCTCGCATTCAACACCTGCTCGACTCGAGCGACCATAACTATTGCGACGATTGCGACGTTGACTTCCCCACCTGGGGACAGTTGAAAGATCACTGGGTGCAGTCCCGCAGGCACCACTATTGCCAATACTGTAATACGCACCTTGACGACAATGACGAACTCGAGGATCACCTCCAGAGCGAGCATCATTATTGTACCCAATGTCACCGTGTCTTTACGAGCGACCATGGTCTGCAGCAGCATCTTCTCAACTCTGACGCCCATAGCGGCTTCGAGTGTGAGAAGTGCGAGCGTAGCTTCCCCAGCGAGAGGGCGCGCAGGGATCACTGGCGGGATTCCAGCAGGCATCACTTCTGTGATGATTGTGAAGCACACTTTGACACCTGGCAAGGGTTGAAGGAACATTGGGTGCAAAGCCCTCGCCATCACTACTGCCAGTATTGCGAAGAGCATCTCGACGATGAAGACGAGCTCAGTGATCATTATCAGAGCGAGCACTATTACTGCGAGGAATGCAACCGCATCTTCAACAACGATCACGGTTTGCACGAGCATTACCGTCAGTCGAACATCCATGATGGACGATACTGCGTGGACTGCAGGAAACCCTTCCGGACTGTCAACGGGTATCAACAACACCGTTTAAACTCGTCCAAACACAATTAAAATCTATTGTTCGAAATCCTGAGGGTACGAACGATTGGTGGCAGCAGGCGGAGGCAAGGAGATGAGAGGGAATTCACGAAAGAGAAAGGTCGAATTATTGTATACTATACGATGGTATTACATTACTTGTACACTTGCATTGGATTATTGTCTTTAGTTCTTTCCTGTACCATAGTTGAGCCACTTATCGAGGCCCAGACCCTTGTAGATTTGCGAGAGACCGGTTGCAGCGAAGATGCCCTTCAACAAGCCGTCAAGACCAAGGCCACTCAGCAAGTTACCAACGAGGTTGAGAACACCAGCTAGCAGAAGACCGACACCGCCGACGATTTGTGTTAAAGGTTCTAGAAGTGGGGGTATTGTCGGTGTGTATTCTCATTCATGTAGAAGAAAGGATACTCACGACCTAGGGCGTCGAGAAGAGGACCCAGATCTTTCTTCGCCTTGGGGTAATTCTCGAGCTTACCCTTAGCCCAGTCGATGGTGCCCTGCACCTCCTCGATCATCTGGAGGAAGTATGGATCAGAATATGAGCGCACTCCAGAATCAGCACGTCACTTACCACTTTAAGCGCCTGTGCGAGACGCTGCTCTTGAGGAGTTGCGTTGTGCTCGGCAAAGCTGCGCTTAGCTTTGCTGGTAAGGCGGTGGTCAGGGTCGGCACCACGAATGGCACCATTGGTCTCGTTAAGGACCTTTTCAGCCTGCTCAAGGAGTGGTCGCACTTCCTTCACAAGCTGCTCTTCGCTACGATCGTCGGGGCTCTTGTTCTCGAAGGCCTCGATTTTCTGGATAATACGTTAAGTACATATGCTGGAAAAGTTGACCGAAATAGCCTACCTGGCGAACCATCTTGACGAGGGGAACGACACGCTCGTTGGCCGACTCGATCATAACCGACAGGCGTTCAGCGAGTTTGGCGTCGGCCTCCTGGTCCTCTTTGGAGCGAGGGTCGTTGCCGAGTCGGGGCTCACCGCCCTCAGTAGAGGGAGACTGAGGGAAGTTTTGGGATTGAACATCAGCCATTATGATTGAGTTTGGGGTGATATCGGATATAATTGAATAGAGTGCGTGTGTGTTCGATTGAGGTTGTGTTTTAGTGAGGAACCCTTTGCCTAAGGCACCTCGTATTTATACTTAGGTTGAATAGGAGGGTTGTCGTCATACTATCCACTACAGTGTGCATTTCCACCCTCCCTTGCGCCTCATCTTGACATCGGAATAAATTAAAGTACTGCGTGTAGTCCACGAAAGATGCTCTAGATCCTTTCGCCGCTTGGAGCAGTATTCCGTCGTGGTCCATGTCTGAGGTCATTGGTGGGGCTAACCAAGTGTATTCATGGTTACGCCCCCTAATAAACGTGTATTTACCGTAGATCCTCCGTCAGACACCCTTTAAGAGCAATGAGGGGTAAGGTACCAAGACCTATTCTAAGCCCGAGGTGTGCGAAACTTCGAAGGGGTCGGTGGATCGCCGTGTCAGCTGGTGTCGTCATCACATCATCCTGAGTGGAGAAACGGGAGCGAGTAAATCGAGACCTTAGGCCTGAAAGTTTAGTTTTAGTCACTAGAGGAGGTTCACGGTTGTTAGAGGCAAGGGTCAGTAGCTATCTCCTCACTGGTTGGTCGCCAATCGATCATATAAGGCTTTCGCTCTATTACCTCTGCTTCCGTCAACTCTTCCTCTGCTCTTGAGGCTAGGCGTTACTCGTGGAAGTGTTGGAATTGCTACTAGTAGTTCTTGTGGCTTCCTTAATACCAAGGGTACCAACAGCACTCGACCTACGCCCAAAACACAATTGATCTCTATTAATAGGGCATTCGAAATGAAACGCTCGGTGACGGAAGCAGAGGCAATCAGATGAGATAAAATTCCGCATTGGATTAACGCCAACTATATGCTACAGAATGGTATTACACTAGATATACATTTGATTTTGATTGTCCTTAGTTCTTGCCACCTGAACCGTAGTTGAGCCACTTGTCGAGGCCCAGACCCTTGTAGATTGCTGAGAGTCCGGTGGCAGCAAAGATACCCTTCAAGAGGCCGTCGAGACCAAGTCCGCTCAGCAAGTTCCCAACGAGGTTGAGAACACCAGCGAGCAGCAGGCCAACACCACCGACGATTTGAAGGAGAGGTTCTACCAGATGGGATCGTCAGCTTCGCATTTGGAATTAGACAAGGAAGTATGCTCACGTCCGAGGGCATCGAGAAGAGGGCCGAGATCTTTCTTTGCTTTGGGGTAGCTTTCAAGCTTGCCTCTAGCCCATTCGATTGTGCCCTGCACCTCCTCAATCATCTGAGGACGTATGGGTCAAGATGTGAACGCGATGGGTAACGAAGGGCGCGACATACCACTTTCAGTGCTTGTGCGAGACGTTGTTCTTGAGGAGTGGCGTTGTGCTCAGCGAAGCTACGCTTGGCTTTGCTGGTAAGGCGGTGGTCGGGATCAGCACCACGAATGGCACCGTTGGTCTCGTTGAGAACCTTCTCAGTCTGCTCAAGGAGGGGTCGCACTTCCTTGATGAGTTGTTCTTCGTCGCGATCTTCGGGGCTCTTGTGCTCGAAGCCTTCGATTTTCTACAAGCGTCGTTGAGTATACACGATTGAAGAAGATTTGGAAAGAAGTTTACTTTGCGGATCATCTTGGTAAGGGGGACGACGCGCTCGTTGGCAGACTCGATCAGGACCGAGAGGCGCTCAGCGAGTTTGGCATCGGCCTCCTGGTCACTCTTGGAGCGATTGTCGCCGAGACGAATCTCGCCGCCGTCAGTGGAAGGGGATGCAGGGAAGTTTTGCGATTGAACTTCAGCCATTATGATTGAGTTGGGAGTGATATCGGATATAGTTGAGTGAAGTGTGTGTTAGGAGGAATGCTTTAGTGAGGATTTTGTGGACTGGGATACCTTGTCCTTATACCCAGGTTGAATAGGAGAGGAGTCGTCATGCTGTCCACTGCAATGCGCTTTCTCACCCTCCTTTGCGCCTCATCTTGACTTCGGAAATGAATTGAAGTGCTGCGGGGGGGTCCAGCAGAGAGGCTCTAGATCCTTTCGCCGCATGGAGTGTATCGCTTCGTGGTCCATTCTGAGGTCATGGTGGGGCTAAGCAAGTGTATTCATGGTTTAATCAACGTGTGCTCACCGTCGATCCTTCGTCAGACACCGCTTTGAGAACAATGAGGGAATTTGTATGTCTTCACAGGTAAGGTACCAAGGTCTAAGATCTATACTAAGCTCGAATACGTTGGAGTTTGGAAGAGTGGCGTCGCTTCGCGCATAGATTAGATTCCGGAGCCTGTTCATCGGTGATGTCATCCTTGCGTACCTATCCGTCTCGGCCAGCCCCTAAAAACCCTCAACCTCAGCTTCATGTGAAGAAACGGGGCAGGTATTACATTAGCGAGCGCCGATAGTGTATTCTAGACATCGAGAAAGAAGCACTGGGTCTGATTATCGAGTAATCTTCTGGTCTTAACGTTTAGAGGAACTCATTCCTTCATCACATATCAGACAACCATCTGAGAATGTTCGAAGTAGAACACACCTGATATGCATTGCCATTGAAAGGCTTAAGAGACTCTGTATAGCGGCATTTACCTCGGACTTCTCGTCGTCATCCCTGGTACATTGCACCCCGCTAATATGAACGCACAGCTCTCCGAGCGACATGAAGTGACGGTCACACTTCCGACACCACCAGAAGCTTCCGTCACTGGCGGCTGGGTTATAAACGTTACGCTCCATGGGGTCAGAATCGAGCTCTTGAATCAAGGCGTTCATCTGCACCCGTGTTATCCCCAAGCACGAGTTCCCCTGATAGTGGCCAATAAGGGTGAGGAGATTGGTGAAATGACGACGGCAAATGGGGTGTGGGCATTCGAAGTCGCGGGAAGGCAACACTGTGTTTTGGGAGTGCACGGTGCCCACAGTCACCAGCTGGCTGGATGAGAGCGCCGTTGGCTGTGATGAAAGAGTTGGCATGGGTACGGGCGATACTACCCCATGGGTGGCTGATGGTTGGACAGCGCCAACAGAGGAATGCATTCGTCCACCAAGGTGCCTCTTAAGACCACCTGTAGAGGCGTAAAACCGACGGTGGTCCACGCAGTAGATGTCCGAGTGAACGTTGGCGTTGTGCATATGCAGCTCCTCGAGGTTGCGAATGTATGTTGGAAGGCCCGCCTGGAGGCAGCCAGGACGCTGGCAGGCCTGGTGGCTGTCTCTCATATGTCGCAAGTAGTCGAATGCATCACCAAAATAGAAGTTGCAGAATGCGCAGTTAGTGGTAGGGGCCATGCTTCCTGTGAAGGCGTCGTTGGGGGTTATGAAAGGGCCTGCAGATGTGTAGCCTTCGTCTCGCGAATCCTTTCTCTTAAGGCCGCAGAGCGAGTGCTAGCAAATTCCATATTCACTCAATGCGACACCTGTCGAGGTTCAAGCTATAGCGATAATTGAAAGGTCAAGAAAGAAGTTCTATACCAGACATGACATGCCCTTTCCTTAGTGATCTTCGACCATCCCAGCGCCTTATTTGGCAGATCGCATCGCGCGTTGGAAATTATAAAGACATTTGAAGACTACGAGAACGATCAAGCTATCGTGGAAGTCTCGAAGTCAGTACACGGGGCCGAAGGCGGTCGAGCTGTCAGGCAGAACTCACAAAATGTCAACGCCATGGCAATTAATTGCAAAGCCAAGCAACAGCAGATCTAAGAATCTCCCAGATCCTATTTTCCATCTGCTCCTTTCCCGAGTAGTCTGAGCACGTCCCTCCGGCGATGTGGTTGCAAACTCCACTGAGCAAGGCGAACTGCTTGTTGCATCCAGGGCAATGGAAGGACGCGTCCCGATACTGTCGAGCGTAAACAAAGGACGACTGGTCGAAGACTCTGACCGCGTCGTACAGTCTCACCCGATTTACGATTTGGCATCCGGCGCCTTCTGAGTCATAGTGCGCCATGAGTGCCGCGAGTGAGATGAAGCGTCGATTGCATTGGGGGTCAAGGCACTCTACGTCGCGTTCTTGGTGAACGCCAGAGGCCAGATGGTGCTTGAGGTTGTCCGGATTGTCAAAGTGGCGATTGCAGTCAAAGCAATAGAGGTGGTTGGAGGAGTCCCGATAGTGGACCTTCAGCATCTCGTATGAAACGAAGTAGAGCTGGCAGATTGTGCACTCTTCGTGCTCGGAGCGCATGTGGGCATGGCGTTCTTGGGGATTGGAATAGTCCTGTCGGCACCACTCGCAGTAATTGTGGAAGGACGAGTTGGAGAGATGCTGGTGCAATGCTTGACGGTCAACAAAGTCTCTTCTGCAGGCATCGCAGCGATAGTCATGTTGACTACGATGGTTATTGAGGTCCCAGGAAGAGGTAAAAAGGCTACCGCATCGAGAGCAGAAGTACCGCTCGTCGTCGCTAGAATCGCTAGACGAGTACATGGCTCAGGATCTGGAAGGGTTTGGTGCGCAAATAGGCTGGTCTTGGAGGAATTTATCGGCCAGCGTTGAGCGAGGTGCTTCGATATTAGCGGGGAGGTTGGACGAAGTTGATCAGCTTCGACTGCAGCACCTAATAACACGTCATACAGCAAGAGCCAACCTTCTGAATGCGATATCTTACCTGTGCCTTGTAGTGCTATCATTAGTGACAAAGAAGTGAGACTTACAGAGTCTCAAACTCTACACAAGGCAACGGCGATCCTGGATGTCTCGTATGACCGAAGAAGGTGTGCACACTGCATTGAATGTCACTTGTACAAGGCGAGAAGATAACCAATTTTGGCTAGAAAATAAGCTGTCGTGACCGGGTAAGATCCACCCTGACAGGTATGGGAGGACAAGCCAACATGTTAGATGGACGCTGATAGACGGAGGTCGAGTTCGGTGGCCAAGACCCAAAAGGCAGAAACGCAAACTGGCCCCTAATGCGGGCCGAGTCGGCTGATGCCACGGTGGACAAGCACACCCACACACTCGCATCGCGTCGCAGCTTTCGTCCTGGACCATATCTCAGGTATTCTACTCAGCTGCCATCTGGTCGGGAGGAATTGACCACCTCTATTACTGCTTTCCCCATCGCCGCTACGGTTAACCCTGCCTGGTCTTGGTCTTGGTGCTTCTCCATTAGGCGCCGGTTCAAGCTCACAAATTGGTCACACTGGCTGCCGTCTTTCTATTATTAACACGCCTTCTCATGAATATGGGGTTGTTTCCTGACATGCGCCTTATCATGCCTGTTTCGGGGATCTACAGGGCCTCCTGAGTCTACGGGAATAAGACGTTCTGGGCAATCGACCGCCCGAACTGACCAGGGAAACATAAACGAGGCAGGCACCATGTCTGCACGGAACACTGGATGGATCCTCTGACTTTCGCCTCCTCGCACGTGGGCTGTATTGAAGATAAGCACTGGGCATGTCAAATGGACCTCACCCCGGACCTCCGAAATGCTTATAAGTATGCCTACCCCATAAGTGTACGTCAGCCCCATTGCTCTATCTAACCTTTCCCCCTCTCAATCCCAGCGCCGCAGAACATAATGGCCCCCGACGGTAGCTCAGGAAAGGTCCCTGGCATTGCAACCAGCCTTGAGACTTCTCTGAAGCCGGACCCAAGATTTGGCACTTGGAAGCACCCGCTCGACCCTTTGACCCCAAATGAGGTGCGACGGCGTATTTCATCGCGTCATTCCTTCAGGGACTAACCCCACCGCTAGATCAATGCCGTTTGTCTTGCTATTCGTCGTTATGTAGCTCAGAAGACGCAAATTAAGGCACTCAAATTCATCTTTTGCTCTCTGCTGCCTGCACGGAAACGAGATGTGCTTGCGTTCTTGGGCATTCCAACCCAGCCCGGCGCTAAGCCTGAGAAACCTGCAAAGATTATCAGACGTGCAGAAACTGAGTTGGTCGACATTGTGAATGGGTGCGGACTTATGTTTCGATTGCTCCAGACTTTGACCTTTCTAACCGGGTTCGCAGAGGTACATACAACGTTGTCCTCGCTCTGCAAGGAAAGGAATGGCAAGTCGAAAAGTTCACAGTACTCGACAAGTCTCTCCATCCTCAGATCACGATGGAAGAGCTCGAAGAGTGTGAGACTATTGTGAAGAACGATGAACGCGTGCAAACATTAGCGAAAGAGGTTGGAATTGAGCCGCACCAAATTGCATGTGATGGATGGGCCGTTGGTTTTGACGAACGCTTCCCTCACAGTCTAAGGATACACCAGGGCTTAGTGTTTGCAAGGCTGTCCCCGCATGAGAATCTGTACGCCCACCCCATGGTCAGTGCACTCTCTCCTACTCCGTGTCAAAGCTTAACTCGCCACGGGTAGGACTTCGTTCCAGTCGTTGACATCAACGCCCGCAAAGTGATTCACATCGGTCAGTACGAATTAATATTTCAATACACCTCTCTGACACACATGCCCAGACTTCCCTCCTTCATATCAGAAGACAAATAACGGGCATATTTTGAGTGCGCCTAGCCAGACCGTCCCTCCACCGCTCGATACGGACCCGCTAAAGGCGGCGTACCGAGAGCGTATTCCACCTCCACTCAAGTCGTTTGACTTTCTCCCAGACCTTATGGCAAAGAGCGAAGAGGGAGGGCATCATCCTAGAACTGATCTCAAACCCCTTCACGTTGTGCAGCCCGAAGGCGTCAGCTTCAAGATGGATGGACATGTTCTCGAGTGGCAGAATTGGAAGATGCACATTGGTGAGCACCGGCTTGCTCTCTAGGACGTCTTCCAGAGACTAACAATCTGTGCTACATAGCCTTCACGCATCGAGAAGGGATAGCCCTATCAACTATCACTTACAATGATCATGGAGAGGTGCGACCCATTTTCTATCGCATGTCTTTAGCAGAAATGGTCGTTCCGTATGGCGTCCCCGAGCATCCACATACCCGGAAGATGGCGTTTGACAGTGGCGAATATGGGATGGGAACCAATGCAAAGGAGCTTACGCTAGGCTGCGACTGCTTGGGGTGAGTCGTATCTAACATCTCTTACCGTTCTACCAATCTGACTCCAAACTAATAGAACTATACATTATTTGGTAAGCAAAAATTCGTGTAATGTCTGAAGTTGTGCTGAATCAGAGATAGCCAGGAGCATATGCAAGTCATAGTGGAAACGCGTTTGTGGTTGAAAACGTGATCTGTATCCACGAAGAGGATGCCGGCGTTCTTTGGACACACCATGACTATCGACCAGGTGGACGAGGTCAGACCGTCAGACGGAGACGGCTCGTCGTCAGCATGGTCTGTACACTGGCTAACTACGGTAGGCCAATCTACTCCCACATTCGACGTACAAAGCTCACTGCTGGCACAGAATACATCTGGAACTATCATTTCTACCAAGACGGTAGTATCGAATTCGAGATTCGATTGACCGGTATTCTGCTGGTGACTCCGTTGGCCGACGGCGAATCAAATCCATACGGTACAACTGTGGCACCTGGTGTCAATGCACCTTACCACCAGCATCTTTTCTCCCTGCGCGTCGACCCAATGATCGACGGCCTGCAGAACACCGTGATTGAGTCCGACATCGTGCCTCTCGACGCTCCCACAGGCTCGGGAGCCAACTTCGCTGGCAATGGTTTCACTTCTCAGGACAAGACTTTGGAGCAAGAGACGGGCCGTCCGTATGATCTCGGCAAGGAACGTCGCTGGAGGATCGTCAATTCTGGAAGGAAGCACTACGCGTCTGGTAAAGACGTGGGATATGCCATTGGGCTGAAGGGAGCTATGGCACCAATGATGATGCAGCATGACAGCTGGGCAGCGAAGCGCGCTACCTTCCTCAATAAGGCACTCTGGGTGTGTAGAGATGTGGAAGGAGAGGATAGCGGGAGCGAGAGGATATGGCCCTCGGGCAAATATGTTCCACAGTCACGGACCACACCTGACGACTCTATCGGCCAGTGGGTTCTCGGGAAGAAGGAAACTGTTGACGAGGATATCCTCGTATACGTGACGATGGGCACAACACACATACCAAGACCTGAAGATTGGCCTGTGTACGTGACTTTCTCTTTTGCGCTTGACCTAGGACTGAACTCCCCGTAGGATGCCGGTCGAACACCTGAACGTTACTTTCAAGCCAACCTCGTTCTTCAAGGCCAATCCCAGTATGGATGTCCCCGGATCCAGAGACGCTATGAGCGCGGCAGCGTTTGGCACACCGAATGGCAAGTCGAAATCTGACTGTTGCTCGAAAGCTTGATTCTATGATATGCTACTCTTTTTCTATATGCTCAATGTTATAGCTCCTGGCTCCCGTATCTCGATCCCCAGAAAGAAGTGGTGAACATGTGGGGGTGTCTGTGCTGTTGTGCAAGCACTGTGGCCCCTATCCCAATTGACGCGATCCCCGAACGGAAGCGCCGAATTTCCCTGATTGGGAAAGGGTTTCGCCCTTTCATGCTCTTCTTCATCCCAGACCCCGCCTTGACTACAAATGACGCAAGGGTTTCAATTTTCGAGTCCTTTGCTCCTCCCTTGGCCGTCACAACTCCTGCCCCCAAATGTCGCTGCCTCATCAGCGTTTGAGGGAGTGGTGCCATCTCTGTCGGTTTGAGTGTGACAATTTCCACTTTCACTTTCTCGACTTTCACGTCCAATGCGTCAGTTGCACCCGTCCATTCCTTGGCAGAGATAGCGACCAAGTCTTGCACGAACACTACCAAATGTATCCCGACCACAACATTCCCTACGTCTGTCGACGGTGCCACCGGGTTCATGAAAGCCACGCCGACGGTGTCCTTACCCATCTCTGCGATGGAATGAAGCCCCAGAGAGCCCACCAAGCCTCCCTCCCACTTGACAACCACGGCTATGTTTCGACAGTCTACGACGTTGCCGTAGAGGATGAATATGAGGAGGGAGCTGAGGAATGTGATGACGATCATTTTGAAGAAGAGTATGAAGAGGAGGATGAAGACCTCGAAGACGGGGAGGAACATCAGGAGAGTGACGAGGATCGATGGAGCAGCGAAGGAGAGGAACGTCCCGGCCCTGTCCAAGGAAGCTACCCATCCTCCAAGATTGTGTTCCATGTGTCGTGCACCATGCGACAAACTAGGATGGCATCGTGACTGGCAAACGTGCTGGTGCGTTTTCCCTGGGTGCTCGTGACTTTTAAGGGTCATGAGCGCTACGTGGCGATGGTGGATCACCATAAGGCAAGCCCCGAGCACAACATACCGTTCGAATGCCTCAAATGCGGGGAGAAGCATCGCAACTACTTCTCGTTCTTCGCGGCGCATATGCAGGAATATATGGACGAACCTCGAGAACTGTCACCTGCGCCTGCCACTTCGCACCTCCCCACTCCGGCAGGCATCCCCTATGACTGGCGGATCTACTGTTCGAGGGTCTGCCCCAGCCATCCAACACCCTGCCAACAGCCGCCACAACGCTTCCTGTGATTACAAGGACCCAAGGACCATATGTGGGTGTCCCATCGAGCCAAACGAAGTCGAGGAGCCTTCGAATGTTATCTCTGCCACAAGCTCTTCAGGAATCGCGTGGCCCTAAAGGATCACGTCACGAGCCCTAAACACGGATTTCCCGAAACCTTCTTGCGAGATTGCCCCCATCCAACCTGTGGCCAACAGTTCCCCCACCCTGCAGGCGTTATGGGAGCATATCGAGGATGGCTCCTGTGGGATTCGAAGATTTCAGGCAAAGGACAGAGCCCTAGACGGAAGGCTTGAGAAGAGGAAATCGGAAGAAATCCATGGGCAACGTTGTGAAGAAGGGGAATGGGGGAGCAGGGAAGTCCCAGAAACGGCTCACGTCCTTCGGAACAGGCAGGTCTTTCTGGGATGAATTTGATTTCGACGCAATGGACGACTTTGGTTACGACTATGATGGTCTGGTTCCTAACAAATTCATGTACATCGATTAGTGGCCTCCATGAATCGGCTGACCCTAATCGACCCTACCCGCCGTCATTATCAACGCCTCAGCCGTGTTCAGTCCTACAAAACAATATGAGCTGGGCTGTCAGCCTGATTGGGCGCAACTGATGGGAGGCTGACCATTGAAAGCGAAAGAGTACTTCAACCCTCAGTGAACTTTCAGCCACCATAGCCAAGCGCCATGGAAAACCAGAGCCCCATCGCCTTCCTGCCCTCGAAGCCCGGCATCGACACCATCATCAACTCTCCTGCGTCCCTGCCGATGCCCCTCGAAGACCGCAGCGAGCAGATCAATGCGCTTCCCATCCAATCATCACTCCCTATCGCTACTAAACCAACCCGCACTGGCAAAAGCCGCGCAGCGTAAACGCCCTTCGGACAATGGATCGTGGAGAGTCTCCGGGATTAGGACCTTCAACGGGCGCAAATCCGAATGCTACATCTGCCACAAGAAGTTCACAAACACCACCAGGCTCGACAAACACGTCAAGAGCCCTACCCATGGCTACGGCGACCCAACCTTCCTGGGCGAATGCCCCCATGCAAACTGCAATAGAATCTTCGAGACGCTTCCAGCCTTATGGGACCACATTGAGAGCGAGCGGTGTGGGGTTGGGAGGTTCAGACAGGAAGGAGGTCCTCTGTGGAAGCGGAGGCGAGACGGACCAAAGGGTGTTGGGATTGGGAGTCTTGAGCAGAGGATGAGGAGCAAACACTAGAATTCTTCCCCTTCCGCCCTTCATGCGTCTTCCTACGTTCTCACTGGCTCCTTGAATCGCGTATCGTTGGTACTAGACTGTATCCATGTAAGGATTAGTGATCCGTATGTAGCCAGATATCGACGTTTACCAGTACCTGCTCGAATTGGACTCTTTGCACCCCCTAGAACCCCACGCGCCTTGAATGAGCGCGGTCCAAATTTGATCCGCTAGCTGCAACGGTGTCAAGTCATTCCGCAAGTAACGCATTGTTCGTCCTAAAATTGTTTCAGTATTGAAGCAGCATTCATAAGGTCGGTCCACAACTACTCTCACCTGCGATCCTGCACATCGTCCCACCATTCCAACCAAACCCCTCTGTTAGAGCCGACTTGCATCATGGGAGTGCGTTGCCGGAGCTGTTTAACCTACTTCCCAAGCCATGAACTGTACGACATGCATGGCGGCGACTGGTGCAGTATGCCACCGATGGATGGGATGTCCGGCATAGAGGACGAAGTATGGCTTTGTCGAGTACATGTCCGACATCATCCACCAAGCGACAGAGCGGCACGACGCCAGTGGCCGTCCCATGTCTTCCCTCCCTCCAGATTACGACGACCCAGACTACGATGGCCCTCGCCCCGATCCTGAGCCCTGCCCCCTCTGCTCGGTCCAATGCGAGAATGTGTTCCACCACTACAATGAAACTCATCTTCATTGCTTTGCTTGTGGAGAGAGCTTCAAGGCTAGCGAGTCTGAGGGGCGTCGCAGGCTCTTTAAGCACTACCAAGGGAACCCAACGCACGACATTCCATTCGCGTGCTGGAGATGCGACAAGAAACATCGAAACCAAGCAGACTTTCTCATCTACCACTTGGCGGAGGACCTGGCGCGGAGGACGTCATGAAGGTAGTCCTTCCTCCGAAGATTCCGGCCTGAGCGATGGAGGAAAACGATGAAGAGGAGGATGATGGGGAGGAGGAGGATAGAGAGAAAGACAACCCAGATTTCATGCGGTGGCTAAAGGCGGCGACGAACAAGACTTTCAATGCACGCCGACGCCGATGAAGAGGAGAAGGCAGAAGGGGCGATTACTTCGACCCCGACCAGGACCGCTCCAGAGATGATAGATGCCCGATCTGCTTCGTTAGGTGTGAGGGTGTCTTCCGCACTACCAAGAAGCCCACATCCACTGCTACGCCTGCGGCAAACAGTTCAACGGCAAGGAATTGTACCCAAGGCGACGCCTCTTTGAGCACCACGAAGAACATCCGGAGCACGACGTCGCGTTCGCCTGCCAACATGCCCCGTTTGCATCGCCCAAGCGCCAAACCTTTTTGGGTACACCCAATATGGTCACGTCCGTTGTTCAAAGTGTGGTCAGGAATGGGTAAGGGGGAGTAGCAACGGCCGCGAACACGTCCCTATCCCTCCCGTGACTCGCCATCTTCTGCATCAAATGTCGAGAAGGTCCACGAAAGTCTTGGGGATAGGCTTCATCATCCATCTTGGAGCTGCCTATCGACAGTTCCGAGAGCGATTCGTTCACGCACCATCTTGGACAAGCGCTGGGAAAGGTCCAAGTCAGCGCAGCCTCTTCGAAAGCAGGTGTTGAAGTTGCACCTACCATTTCCCTCCTCCACCCACCGAGGTCGTGTTCCAGCCATCGACAGGCATCATGGAATGGACGTACTTTCGAATGCTACCTGTGCCACGAAGAATTCAGGACCCTCGCCCTGCTTACTGCGCACGTCACAAACCCATTGACGCACCAGTATTTCCAGCCGCTAGGGCGCAAGTGTCCAGAAGCCAACATGCAACGTCTGGAACGATCGTCTTCATGATGGTGGAAGCACATTGACGAAGGCACGTGTGGTGTGCAGAGGTTCAGCAGAAAGGAGGAAGCGATGGCAGAGGGAAGATATCAGAACACGCACGAGCTTGTCAGGATTGCAACCAGCCGCTAGTAAACCCCCAGGCATGAAACCCCATGAGTAACTGGGTCCTTCAGTCCAGCTCTCCCAAGCAGGATGCCTTCTTTGGTAGACCCACTGGGCCGTACCATCAGAGACTATCGGGGTACCCCCGGAACAACACACGCGGGCCACGAAGGCGAGACTCCATTTCCTGATGCAGGAGTACCAGTCGAGAGGATGACGGACAATGTCCAGTTTGCCTCAGGCCAGGACAGCAGCTTTAACCTTCATCACGAGGACATATGGCCAGAATGCGAAGGTTGCGGTAAACATCTTGCTTTGGGCCCGAACGACCATATGCGCCTTGATAGGTGCACTGGGCGGACGGGCGTTGGTGGGAGTGTTGGGAGAGAGAGACAGGATCAGGAATCTAAACAGGTTCCAAAAGTGAATGGGATAGCATGGTAGGAATAGTCCGTAGTATATCATCTGAAATGCATGCGCAAATGAAAGCAAAGGTATCAATCAAAGAAGAACAATGCGAATGAAATCAAAATCAAATCTTCCCTGCTCTCCTGAACGCAGAAAGTGAACTGTCCAGAGGAGGCACGCAAACCGATACGCCGGGCGCAAGGGGTTCACATTGAAACTTTTGGGTTGAAGCTCTTTGAAGCGGTCCAAGCCGATGCCGTGCCCACTAGCGACGTCCCAGCAAGAGTCTCCTGGTTGGATGTAATAGATGCGGTACCCTCTGGGCAGCGTGGGTTCCCGTGACGATATTGGGTTCCAAGATGAGGCGCCACACAAGTAGCAAAAAGACTGCGATGATGAGGAAAAAAGGGAACAGTGGGGCGGTATGCGCTAGAAGGCCCGATTCTGCGTGATGAATGGGGTTAGACCGAACTTGGACATTGGGTGCGGAAGCAACTCGAATTGGGAATAACATACAGGGTACTGTGCGGACCTCGGCGACCCTTCGAGGTCGTCATTGTTGTCGTTGTCCTCCAGGACTAACGATGAAGGCGAGTTTGATACTGATTTCTGTTAATGCCGAGCAGACCCTTATTGTTTGCTCCTGCGCGCACCTTTTGTGAGCTCGCCATACTCAGAGCCTTCAGCGCTCTGCCAGACAGACCCATCTGCATCCTTGAAGTAGTATCGACCTGCGTCTGCATCGTAGCCAATGCGTTTCATGCCCTCAGGCAGGCGGTAATCATCCTGTACGAGCAGCGCCTGACCGTTAGCGTCTAGCGGCTGGGGCTGCTGCTCTCCAACGACGCACCTCGTCATACTGTGTCCAGCGTCCCATAAATTTCAAGTCGTAAAAGCGTAAGAAAAAAGGAAAGAAAGGGTTTCGCAAAGTCGTGAGCGTCGAGGTCGACGGAGGAACGTCTGGCCTCTCACAGCGGCTAAAGTGCTGGAGTATCAAAAACGGAAAGCATATCATGGCTGGTGCACGCCCAAACAGTAGTCTTAGCCCCTAACTCGGGGAAGGGGACCGCAGACCCTGCCCTCTGTCTACATCGAACTATCCGATGCTTGGCAGAGTGAGGGGTCGTGTCAGATGCTACATGATTCAGTTTGGAAGGTGTCCTTGATTCCCCTGCTCACATTGGATCCGTTATGACGAGACCTACCAGCGGTAATTGTATTGAGGTCTCGTGAGTCCTCCACGACAAAGGGCCAGGTAGATGGTCCAAGGAACCAAGGAGCTTTATTAACTGTGCTCACAGAAAGGGGACATCACAAGGGACACAATGCGGACCTTCCAGATCATCACGAATGCGAACATCATGCCTCATTGGAAGCTTCTCGTGCGGTAGGAAGAAAGCGGACTGGGAACATAGCTAAAGACTTGGAACCTTCCTTGCCAGTTTTGAACAGGACAAGCCCTTTCAAAGGCATAAATAAAGACAGAAGACGCAATTGACAAAGGAGATGAATCATGACATGAGAGCCGAACGGAACCGACCATCTTGACTCGTGGAAGGAAGGTTCAGTGGCACACCCCTTCTATGTGCACAAACGACCCTGTCACATGCCCTCCTCCTATCAATTGGGACAAACCAGTGGACCTGGACCAAATGAGATGGGGCGAACGCGGCCCCATTCAGATCCTTCTTAAAGGCTCACGTTTCAGTGAAGATTCTTCAGAATTCACCCACCTTCCGCAAGTGCACCCCAATCTATCTTAAACCTCGCCATCTGCACTGTCGCATCCACACAACATGGTCGATACCCCTGTCACTCAACACGCCCCTGCCGGTAAGCCCCTTTACCATTCTCATATCAGCTTCGGTGGCTCATACCCTGCGCAGTTAAGGTTGGAGGCCGCAGAATGTCAGCAGCAACCAGGCATAAACCACAAGCGAGCGTGTAGGTGATCACCACGCGTCACAGTCAATGAAAACTAACCGCTATCCCAGCGACAAAGCTGAAGACGCAAGCAAGCCGGAAGGCCAAGCTGCCAAAGACGGAGACGACTCTGACAGCGACGAAGTGATGCGCAAGAGGAGGAGAGAAGCCAGCGATAAGCAGAATCACGAACACCATTTTCGCAAGGAACAGAATAGGCCTACGAGAGAGGCACAAAGCAACTTCAAGGCCTTCGCAGGTCAGAGAATCGCGCAGCCGGCTGGCAAGGGTCTTGGGGTTTAGGCTAGACAATCAACGATTGAACGAATCGAAATATTCTCGAATGTAATATTAGCAGTGTTTAAAACAGATAAACCTACGGGTAGTGGCCATCGAATCCTTACGATGCCTGGTTCTTAGTTGACCGTCAGAGGTAGTATCTGGGACTGATCTTTCGTCTGATCTTGCTCAGAAAAGTCGAAGGCCATCGAACGTGCGACCCACCTTCTTGCTTGACGGGAAGATTGGTGCTCAAATCATATATTTCCGAGCGCGGAGGGCACCTCTTCAACAAATGCTTTTCATAACTGAATTCGCGATGCAAAAAAATGACATTGCCCAAAGCACGATCGTAGTGGTTTGTATGAGATGGATCGAGGCAATTAGGCGGTGGTGGCCTTCTTGTTGCCCCGAACCTTCTTGGGTCGTGAAGCCTTGGGCTCCTTTTGGGCGGCGATGAGGGCAGAGACACGGGCGAGGGTGGCCTGTAAAGTCAAGGTCAGTCAACAGTTCCCGCAGATCGCAAAAAAATCAATGAAGGAAAAGTCAAGGATGTCGGTACCATAGAGTCGGACGTCCGCTATGTATGAAGAACGGGGGCCGATAGCGACAGGTACCGGTCCACTGAAGTTTCCTAGGCTTCAGCAGATGGTTCAATTTGCAAACATGTCCACGCCCAGCCTTCCTATTGTGATTCCGGTGGGTTCTAACGAGATTGCGTTCCATCGAGGCAGAATGGGGGAAAGAACGAAAGGAAGAGGGTATTGCAACTGGACACTCACTGCAACGGAGATCAGGTCGGTAGCCACGCTTGGTGGTAGCAGCGGCAGCAGAACCGAGAGCACGACGGCCTCCAGATCTTGGTCTGATCGTGGTCTTGACAGAGGCACCAGCGACAGAGTGGACAGAAGCCTTGGGCTTGCGGGTGGTAATGGTGATTCCAGAGGGAGAATCAGCGATAGCAATGGTCTATAGAGGATGTGTCTAAGATCCAATATTTCCCATCAAATTGCGAAAACATACCTTGGAGTTGGCAAGACCAGAGTATTTGAAAGAGTGAAGGTTGCGGAGGTTGCCCTATAGACGACCATGAGCGTTCCAGATCTTGTACAGGTTTCCAGGCAGACTAACCGCCTCGCGCGAGAAGATGGGACCCTCAGGAACACGCTTCACGATGAACGCATTGCTTTTCTGCAGCGTCAAGTTAGCAGTTCTCTCAAGACTACCGTTGGCGACGACATACGCGGAGCAGGAGCCACTGGAGATCGTCGGACATGATGAGCAAGCGTTTCTTGAGGTCGTGGTCGTCGTTGTGTGTAACGATGAGGCCTGCCAAACCTTGATGCATCAGCACTGTATAGCTGCAATTCTCACGACAAAGTGATGCCGCGATGCCGAATGCTTCTGCTCCCTTACCACGATGACGACGTCGAGGATCTGCGATTGAGCTGCGGTTGGAGTTTTCTCGGTGTCACCAAGCGTTTCATCGCATGGTAGACATCTGGGGGACTGAGAATGGAGCAGTTTTACATCCTTGCTTTCTCAGACCATGTTGTCCTTTCTGCTGTTGAGTCTGGCGCTGGGTGCTCTCGCCCAAAGTCCTACCGTCAGCCTCGACCAGGCCAATGTGACAGGTACTCAGGTCAATGGCACTATTGACAAGTTTCTAGGCATACCTTTTGCACAACCTCCGTGAGTGGTGGCGTTTCAACCTGATATAAACCACTCAGCTGTCCTGTAGAGTCGGAGACTTGCGCTTTAGGTTGCCGGTGAATATCACCTCTTACAACCAAAGCTTCGATGCAACCCAATACGGGTATACTTGCATCAACCAGAACTCGTCCTCTTCCACCAATCCTTTTGGTGCAGCGGCCAGTCTCTTTAGTGACCTTCAGGAAATCTTTGATCAGAACAGTACTTCTGTCGACATCCCTGAAGACGAGGACTGTGCGTGCTCTCCCTTGCTCTCTGTAATCTGGGCTCAGAACTCAGCTCAGGTCTTACCCTCAACGTGCTGCGTCCGTCGGGTATCGATGCCAACGCGTCTTTGCCCGTCTTGGTATGGATCTATGGTGGCGGCTTCGAAGGAGGCTCAACTATCGGATATGACGAATTGACAACGAGCATTGTTAATCGCTCAATTGAAATGGAGAAACCTATGGTTGTTGTCTCCATGAACTACCGGTAGGTTTGGGTCAGCTGTGCGAAACTACAGCGCTAAGCATCCTCCAGTCTGAACGCGTTCGGCTTCCTTGCAAGCCAAGAGGTTGCTGACGAAGGCGTTGGAAACATTGGTCTTCATGACCGTAAGTCTGTCCTCATTTACGCTTCCCCACTACGCTCATTGCCTCTCGCAGAAAGGGAAGCTCTGCGCTGGATTCAAAGATACATAGGCGCTTTTGGCGGAAATAGCTCTCATGTCACAATTTGGGGCCAGTCGGCAGGCGCCATCTCGGCCAGCTTGCAGATGGTCGCCTACAATGGCACCGACGAAGGGCTATTCCACGCTGCCTTCATGCAGTCGGGAGCTCCTATTCCCATCGGTAACCTTACTGGAGGACAGGTGAGCTTTCAATCCAGATTTCAGAAGCGCCTTGCCCTTATAACCCACGATACAGCCCTATTACAACGACCTTGTGAATGCAACAGGATGTGGCGGACAGAATGACACGCTCTCTTGTCTTCGTTCCGTTCCTGTTGCTAATCTCACAGCAGGAATCAACCAGTCGCCAGGCATCTATGCTTATCAGGTTCGTAGTACGCCTTCCCTCTAGCAGCGATCACCAGCTGAGTTTCTCTTCAGTCGCTCGCGCTTGCTTGGACTCCCCGCGCCGATGGGATCTTCCTCACCGAGCATCCCCAACGACTCGTCGAAGCTGACAAAGTCGTCCACGTCCCAATGGTTTGCGGGAACGTTGATGATGAGGGCACCGTGTTCGCAGGTTCTACTCTGAACATTACGTGAGTTCCCACTCAGCTCAAACGCTTCCTTCCTTCCTCAAGTGACGAAATATCCAAGCACGGATGCGGAATTTGAGACCTACGTAAAGACCATATTCATCCCAGGGGCGAGCGAAGAGGACCTTGAGTCGCTCTGGGAGGCATACCCGAGCGACCCATCCAAGGGCTCTCCCTTTGACACCTCTGCCTTGAATGCCATTACACCGCAGTTTAAGAGGATGGCCGCCTTCCAGGGTGATGTCGTTTTCCAAGCTCCTAGGCGCTTCTTCTTGCAGCACCAAAGTGGGAAACAACCCATCTGGTCGTATCGTACGTTGGCTTCCTCAAATTGGAAGCTTCACTCGCTAATGGTCATCTCAGTGTCGAGGAGAAGTAAAGAGCTTCCTATCCTTGGTTCTGTAAGATCTTTTCTTGAAATATTTGATGTTACCTCAAGCTCACTATCTTTGCTCTCAGTTTCACTCTTCGGAGATTGTTGCCAATCTCCTCAATGACTATGTGATCCAATTCACCAACGACCATGATCCCAGCCTCGGAGGCACGGACGACCTACCAGACTGGCCACAGTACACGAACGAATCGCCTAACATGTATAACTTTGGCCCTGCTCTGCTCGGCAGCAAGATTGAAATCACCCAGGATACTTACAGAGAGGAGGGCATGGGTTTGCTCAGCAACTTGTCGCTCCGCTTCCCGCTGTGATGAGTGGTGTCTACTGTCTGCAATATACGTCCAACACTAATGTATTGTACAATACTGCGCACGCTTATGCGGTGTGATAAACTCAAAGAAGACCTTGCCCCCTCCGAAGTCCGTCGTTGGTGCTTCTGCTCTGATGAGAACGATGACAACGATAATCAGCCGAATTGGCGGGAGTTTTAAAATTGACGGGCAAGTATCACCAATGCGTTTCAGCATAGGACTGCGGGGAACTTGAAGTACATCCTTCATGCTGCCTTTTCTGCTGTTGAGTCTAGCGCTGGGTGCCCTCGCCCAAAATCCGACAGTCAGACTCGACCAGGCCACTGTAACAGGCACTCGGCTCGATGGAAAGATTGACAAGTTTCTTGGCATACCGTTCGCGCAACCCCCGTGAGTGACGCTCTCTCTCAATCCCAAAATCGCCATTGTACCATTGACTGGGTAGAGTCGGAGACTTGCGCTTCAGGCTTCCCGTGAAGATTGACTCTTACAACGAGAGCTTCGATGCAACGCAATACGGCGATAGTTGCATCCGGCAGAACTCCCCCACTTCCGCTAATCCGCTTCAACCAGTGGCTCTCCTCCTTAGCGAAATTCGCGACCCTCTTTCAACCTGCAGCCCCCACCCCTCAAGATGAGGACTGTGCGTAGCCTTCCGCCATATGTGTGCAATGTTCTCGCACTCATTGTTCTACCCAGGTCTTACCCTGAATGTGGTTCGCCCGGCAGGCATTGCCGCTAATGCATCCTTGCCCGTTTTGGTGTGGATCTACGGTGGTGGCTTCGCAGCAGGTTCGACTGTCGAGTTTGACGGAATAGTGACAAGCGTAGTCAATCGCTCGATTGCACTGGAGAAACCCGTGGTCCTTGTGTCCATAAACTACCGGCAGGTTCGTACCTCTCACGCAGGCTGCGATACTAAACATTCCTCAGGGTGAACGCATTTGGTTTCCTTGCTAGCCAAGAAGTTGCCGATGAAGGTACTGGAAACTTTGGCCTCCAGGACCGTACGTTTATTCCCTTTGAGCCTCTGCCTTGTTGTTCACCCCACTCGATAGAAAGAGAAGCCCTTCGTTGGATCCAGAGGTACATTGGCGCTTTTGGCGGCAACAGTTCTCATGTCACAATGTGGGGCGAGTCGGCAGGCGCTATCTCGGCGGGTTTGCAGATGGTTGCCAATAACGGCACTGATGAAGGGCTATTCCACGCTGCCTTCATGCAATCCGGCGCCCCAGTTCCCTTGGGTGACCTCACCGGAGGACAAGTTAGTCTTCTGGTCTCCACTCCGGACCATCTTTCCCTGACGTACCCTTCGCAGCCCTACTATGATGATCTTGTGAATGCAACGGGATGCAGCGGGCAGAACGACACACTCTCTTGCCTCCGTTCCGTTCCCATTGCTAATTTAACTGAAGGAATTAACCAGTCGCCAGGCATTTTCGCGTACCAGGTCCGTATGCTTTGCTTCCCTGAATAAATGCCGACTGAGAATCTCTCCAGTCAGTCGCAATACCATGGGCTCCCCGCGCCGATGGGACCTTCCTGACAGATAACCCTCAACGACTCGTCGAAGCCGACAAAGTCGTTCATATCCCAACGGTTTGCGGAGGTGTCGACGACGAAGGGACTCTTTTCGCAGGTTCCACTGTGAACGTTACGTGAGTCTCTCCTCAACTCAAGCTCTCCCTTCATCAACTGACACCGACACAAGCACGGATACGGAATTCGAAACATACGTGAAAACCATCTTCTTTCCAGACGCTAGTGAAGAAGACCTTGAGCCGCTCTGGAAAGCTTATCCTAGTAACACATCAGAGGGCTCTCCATTTGACACCTTGTACTACAACGCTGTAACACCACAGTTCAAAAGGATGGCCGCTTTCCAGGGTGATGTGTTGTTTCAAGCTCCCAAGCGATTCTTTTTGCAGCATCAGGCTGGGAAGCAGCCTACGTGGTCGTATTGTGAGTTGCTTACCTCAAGGTTGGGGGTACTCCTCACTGATCGTCACTTAAGTATCAAAGAGAAACAAGGAGCTTCCGATCCTAGGCTCTGTAAGTTTGTCTCTAAATACGGCAGCATGAGCTGCGACTCACTATCTTACTTTTAGTTCCACGCTTCGGATCTTGTGGCAAATTTCCTCCACGACTACCTGATTCAATTCGCCAACGAATATGATCCCAATGTTGGAGGCGCAGACGAAGTGCCTGAATGGCCACAGTACACGAAAGAGTCGCCCAACGTGTACACCTTTAGTCCTGCTTTTCTCGATAACAAAATCGAGATCACCCAGGACACATTCAGGGAAGCGGGCATGACTCTACTGAGCAGCTTGTCTCTCCGCTTCCCTATGTGGTGAATGGTGTTCCAGATTCTTGTATTGACCGCTTCTATTCCGTTGTAAAATACCCCAAACAAGGATCCTGCTGTACGATGCACCCAACAATATCATCTCCCAAGGATTTTGCTGGCGCCTTGCCCAATTGAAGCCCCGCGCCAGGGCGCCTATCGATGAGATAAGATAATTCTTTTGATCAAACCGTTTGGACGAGATAACGCTGAATCGGTCGAGTTCTCCAACGCTCCAGCACAGTGCCAGCAACCCCATCCACTTCCTTCTTCCTACCCGTAAAAAATCCTATAATCGGGAAAATGACTACCCCATCGTACAAGCTCTTCTGCATGGGCAACCCCTTGCTTGACATGCAAGTCACCAAGGGCGAAGCTCTGCTCGAGAAATACAGCCTGAAGGCAAACGACGCGATCCTTGCCGATGAAAAGCAAGCTGCCATGTACGATCCCTTTCGAATCTTTGAGTGAAAGGTCTCTGAAAATGGCGGGACAGCTATGACGATATCAAGCAAAACTACGAGATTACCTACGTGGCTGGTGGTGCTGCTCAGAATGCTGCTCGTGGAGCTGCTGTATGTGATTTTGCTGCATCTCAGAACCTGGGAAGCGATACTGAGATGACGACGGCAGTATGTCCTCCCTCCTGGATCTGTCGTATACACTGGATGTGTTGGTGATGATGATCTCGCTGAGCAACTCAAAATCGCAAACAAGCGTGAAGGTTTGGATGAGGTCTACCAGGTGAAGACTGGCGAGAAGACAGGTGCTTGTGCTGTCGTTATCACTGGACACCATAGGCGCGTCTTATCGTTTCGGTATCGAAAAGATCTTCCTGAACGGCTTTAACGCAGGTCCCTTGTCACTAACCTGCGAGCCGCTGAGAAGTTTGACCAGAGCCATCTGTCATCGTCTTCTGTCGCGCCTCTCATCGATGCCGCAAGCTTTTATTACATTGAGGGCTACTTCTTGACCCACGGGACTGCATCTGCTGTCGAGTTGAGCAGCAAGTCTGCCAACGCTGGAAAGGTCCGTTTTGAAGCCACGATTCCGTTCCCTTGTTCTGACAGAGTCTTCCAAACATTGACTAGACCTTTATCCTCAACCTATCCGCCCCCTTCATCGCTCAGTTCTTTGGTTCCCAGCTCCAGCAGGTTCTCCCTCACACAGACGTCGTAATTGGTAACGAAGCTGAGGCTGAAGCCTGGGGTGCCGCGAATGGACTCCCCGACCCTAAGGATCTCGTCGCTGTCGCTAAGTCCATCGCAGCTCTCCCCAAGACCAACGCTTCCCGGCCTCGTACCGTCGTCTTCACTCAAGGCGCTAAATCGACGGTGGCTGTCACCGCTGACAAGCCTGAGGAGCCCAAGTGGTTCGAGGTCCAAGCCTTGACTGATGACCAGATCGTGGATACCAATGGCGCTGGTGATGCTTTCGCGGGTGGATTCATTGGTGCATTGGTTGCTGGAAAGAGCTTGGATGAGGCTGTCGAGGTTGGACACAAGATGGGATCTATGTGTGTGCAACTGGTATGTCTCCGATCGCGACATCAAAGAATCTTAGTCGACTAACAATGCCATACAGGTTGGCCCTCAGTACAAGTGGCCCAAAGTCCAGGTCTTGTAAAGGCCAAAGTTGCCACTTCTATTTACGCTCCTTTCAGCAAAGCGTAGACTTTAACAGTATGATTGGCTGCCCTGGCACCAAGCCTTGGTTTTAACAAAGTGGGGGTACGATGGTGACATTAGGGGAGTTCAAAGTTGACGTACCGACCGGTACGGTACAGTTTTTTCGATACGTTTCAGATTTGGGACTTTCTCCCACGAGTAGGAACTGTATCGTTTTGCTTTCTTGTCAGGCTCGGTACAGTGCTGAATCTGGCGGACCTTCAAAATCTGCGATGGCGGGGGCGCATCATTCGCGCTTCCTCCCCGCTCTCGCACCCCGCCGAGGTTGCTGTCTCTGCTAACAGGACAAAGCTATTTCATATGCTGGAATTAAGCAATAGATGCCATTTACCAGCTCAAATTAGCCAAGGACGTGGTATAATTCCTTGCCAATGCCCTGTATCCAAATTCGGCACTGAGCCCGGCGCATCATTTCTTTCACACTCCGAGCGTTTTGTACTGGTTTCGAAAGAGGATGTACCGAAGCAGTCAAAGTTAAAACCGGTTTGATTGCCCGAAAATCTGAAACGTATCGAAAAAAGTGTACCGTACCGGTCGGTACGTCAACTTTGAACTCCCCTATTGGCGGTAGCTGGTTCATTGTTTTGTACCATTGGACCATGTGAATTGTATGTATAGACTGACAGCAGTAATAGGGTCCAACATCCCCTTTCTTCTAAGCTTCCGATACGACTGCTTCGGAGCCCGCAGATTTCAATGTATATTGGGCGCTTAGGCTACACCTCAAGAGGTCCATTAACGGTCGAGGTGGGTTATAGGGTTTGAGCTTGTGTGGCACGTATGTATGCAACCCAAGTGTGAAACCAAGATGGGATGGGTCATATGTACGTTCATGGGACTTTTAAGTAAGGTTGGACAATCACGCTAATGACAACAAGGGATAGGCCAAGCGCCCTACCTCAGTAAAAATGGTCTACCGTCTGCCATTCCCGTTCCTATCGCGTCGGTCTTATGGTGTTATTTTTAAATTTGTCTGCGGTATGGTATTCAATGGATGTTGGCCTATACCACCTGCCAACCCTTCAAGGTCTTAAGACCTGGACACGTCGCAAGCGTTCTTCGTATCCGCCCACAACCGCATTCAATGTCCTCCACCTGCTCTCCTCTGCAAGTGTGAGTAGCTCGCTCCCTCAGCAGCCTTTCCATCTGAAATATGATTACAGGAATTCCGATATATCAGGTTCGAGTTCATGATCCAAGAAAGCGCTGTCAAACACTAAAGTTTCGTGCTCCAGGCCTGGGGGTCAGAATTGCCATATATCTGCAAATATTTATCCAGTGTAAGCTCATCATATCTGGTTTTGCTAGTGAGTCTCTCAGAGCCTAGTAGACCTGTCTCACCTATCGCCAAAGCCCGGTGATTCCCAAGACGTGCAGCGGGGAATGCAGGCTCACTGGACCCTGATTGCCCTCAGCGTAGCTATAACAGTAGCGGGGTCAGTGGCTAGCTTCCTGCGTCAAATCACACTCCTAGATGCATTGATAATTTCCAACCGTAAACTTATTTCTTTCCATTGGTGAAATAAACTAACGCATTTTCAGTGCTCTTACTCCCCGAGCCGCTGCAAGCGTTTCAGGGGACGTTCCTCTTTATATGCACCCTTACTATCAAGAGTTCGATTGGCAAAGTAAATGGGATGGTTCTGAACTACCCCCACTCTTCCCCTGGGGGAGAAGGCTCCCAATGTTTGATTGGATACGCAATGTCTCAGCAACCGCCCTCGGGTTATATATCTCTCTTACTGCGCCTACATATGGGTCAACACCGGAATGCAACAAGGTGACAAAATCAGCCTTGCCCATATTCCGACCAACCAAAGCAGATGGAGGGGAGGCCAATATCATTTCCATAGCCTTTTGGAGTGCCAATGCCACAATCTTCATATTCAAGAATATGTGGGTCTTGCGCAATATGTATACTCATAAGCGCCTTACGAACCGAACTGGGACCCGCCGAGGTGGTGCAGGAAGAAGAGAGGAGACTGGCGCTCCAGAGTCCACCCAAATGCCCGTTAAGTGGCGGTCCTTTTTCTTCGTCATGGTAAGTTTTAAATGGAATTGGACACCTTGTCGCTCTTACCCGGGTGTGCAGGTTGTGGGCACCTTTGTGTCCTGGACGGAGCTCTTATTAAGGTACAATGATGCTACTGGTACCCTGACTCGCCAGTGGAACTTTGGACAGGTACAGTTACGCGGAAGAGCTGTGTTCAAGTGACTGGTTGACCGTTTGTATAGATCCTCCCACTCACCCTTGCAGCAATGGACCTTTGGAGGATTCTCCCAGAGATGGTTAAAAAGGCAGTGGCCCAATTTCGCACGATCAGGGACAAGTGCCGCCAGCGGCGCGTTAGGCGTCCACGAAATCGACGCCGTTCTCTGGAATAATTGTAATTCGTGTCCGCACTCAATATTCAATGTTTAGCCTCGTCACCTTCTTGTTATCACGGGCAGTGTGCTAAATGAGCTATATTTTTATGACCCCCTACTCAACCTTAACCAGGATATATACATTGTGTGCGAATCAAGATCTCATCGCTGAGAAAGGGACTCGCATCTGCCTCAGCCCCGTTGTCGAAAAAGGCCCTTCAAGGGCAAGCGCGAGGGAAGAGCTCGGTGCTTAAGTTCAGGAAGGGCCTTACTATCCCCACGTCCCGCATGGGCATTTCAAGTTGAATGAGCAGTTAGTTCAGTCATGATCACTGCTAACCCGTAGGAATGGCACTGGGCTGTGTGGTGGCGTCTCAGGCGGTAGGCTCCCTACATCCCTTGGGCAGGCCAAATCTCCAAGTGTTTGCGATTAGAGCATACCTATCAGATTATTTGGTACAACTAGGCATCACATAATCAGCAAGCGCTGTAAAAAGGCTGTGTGTCGCCCGATTGAGAAGGCTTGCGGAGGTTCTGTCCTTCGGTATGTTCGGAAACCTGAGCGGTTGTAAGCAAGCGCAGATGCTTGATCCAATCTCTTCATAGTCGGACTACTTAAAACTCTCAGATTAAGTTGATTTCAAGTATCCCTCCTTCTGACATGCGACCATCGCTCTCAGCCCTAATGCTTGTCTCTGTTGCCTCTGGTTCGTCGCTGGCCATCACCAATCGCTATTACGCTGACATATTAAGCACAGTCGCATATACTGAGGATGTAACTTTGTTCGAAGTGCCGTGGCCATCAGAGACTTTTTCTCCACTTAACTCAGTTTCTGTGGTGGGAATAAGTCCTCTTTCAGTCGACGAAGCAGGGGTCACACACTACGTCTACTCTCAAGTTGCTTCGTGGTTTCATTCTACGAGTGCCGCGTTGTCCACAGCGACTCGTGCGTAGCGTTACCAAACTGCACCTCCCTATCCTCTGATTGAAACACAGACACCATCCAGGCCGATGCCACCCGATTTATTCAGGAGGAAACTTGGACCTTGTCGGGCGACTTGCTGCGGGAACACAAATACGAATGTGTGTACCACGAGAACGGGACAGCCGTCTGCCAGAATCGTGTTATAGAGAAAGGAGCAGGGACCACCGTTACCGCAATTGATTTGACTTATAGTGGAACCCCAACCCCTTGGGCGACAGTCAAGAACGTCGAGGCTGCATTACCAACTGCAGACGACAAAGGCGGGGCAGATCGGAGTTGGGTGGTTAGCAGTCTCGTTGGCGCTATAGCTTTTTCTCTCGGATTGGGGTCAGCCGTTGTATTGCTATAAATATCTAGCATATATTCAAGCGTGAAGGGCGTAATGCATTCAAGTCAGTAGATGCAGAAGCCTGCTGAGAACGTTCAACTTACTTGTTTGGACCCCACAGAAGCGGAGTACGAATTCAATCCTCGTTACGAGGATCAGCCCGTTCAACGTTCAACGTTCAGCTCAGAGCCATCACAAAGTATCTAACCCACGGTAATGGACACTCAATCATCACCGCCTCCCACATCGAGAGACACAATGGAGGAGATATATTCTTATCCATACACTATTGTACCAGCAGAGAGCGATAGGTCGGATTATGACAACAGAGAGCCAGAGGCAGCACCTTTCGGCGAACAATCTGCTCTTCCCTTTTCATCCGAATCGACCAATTCGACCCTTGCCCCCGTTTCACGGTTGAATCCAGTTTACCCTCCCGATGTCACACCAGGGCCACTTGCTAATCTTCATCGCATCCTCCGATACCGCCTTGGCTATAATCTCTCGTCACCCCTGCCTCAGAGTAACGTCGAAGCAATCGCAGGTGCCAAGGGTCCGTGGAAGCAACGCGAAAGGACAGACTTTTGCCTTCAAACCCTCGGCGAAAGCTCATCACTTCTCTCTCACCTCTCCCCTTCTGAGAAGGAAGCAATTGCTGATGTTGTAGTAAGCCTTCACGCCTACTCGAGCCCCTCGAATCGCGAGTTCCTGTCGCCACGTTGGGATATATCACCAAACGCCACCTTTGACCTACAACTCCCGTCTCGTCTCGCACACTACCTCTTCAACTATCAGCACACCTGGGAGCAGTCAAAAGGGGAGAAAAAAGGCAAAGGAAAGGTGCAAGAAGGTACCCCGCAAGCTCGCTACGCCATTGGCTTGAAGGAATCAGAACAGCCACTTGATCGCCAACGGTGGCTGCTCTTGGTCACCCCTGCCGTTCTGCTCGAGCTCTCTAGGGCCAACCTGAATGGAGTGTTGGCCATGGCCAGATATCTCGTGGCTCACGGCATTCGTTTCTGCACACCCAAAGCTGTTCCACCCTCCTACACTCCACCAGAACCTCTCCCGGATGCTTGTGATGGCATCGCTTATCTCGAATACGGCGAACCGATTCCGTCAGTCACCTTTCAGCGCTACGAGGCTGAGAGGAACGATTTCCTTGCAACTCCCCGAGGAGCATACGCCTTGAAGGAAGGAGGTTTCATCTGGCGATTGGCGAAAGACCACATTACCGCCAAGGATATCAACACTTGGCTCTCGAAACCAACAAACATAGCATCCCAGAGCTACACTAACATCCCTATGGACGGACGACAGGTGTGGTGTGGACGGCGTCCGGGTGTTGAGCTTTACGAGGATACACTGACTCCCACCGAATACGATCTCATCTTGGGCACCTGTCATCAGCTCTATCAAAACCCCACAGAAAAGGGAGTCTTTCATGATAAAATCGTGTACTTCTGGCCACCATCGAATGCTTGGCGCAGCAGCCACCTTAACGCTGACGGACGGAGTCCCAAGGCAGAAGAGTGGTATCAAGATCGTCTTCAGCAGCTCCGGTCGGGAAAGGCAGAGGCTTATTCGATCACGGAGTGGAAGAGCAAATTGGCGGGGCTGAGGACGGCGCGAAAGGTCTGGTCAAATTACAATAACCTCGCCAATTCAGTGGTTGAGCGCTGTGGTGAGTTTGGCTTCCTCTGCTCAACGCTTTCACATATCTGAAATATCCATCAGCGTTGTAGCGCGGCAACTTTGCTGTCAGAGCACCATAGCTTTTCGCCTGTCGCACCTTCATTTTTATAACCTTGTTTTATAATCGCACTCAATACACCTTGGTATCTTGGTTCTTTCGGATTATGATAATGTGCTACGAAAAACCTCGATCCCACATCTGTCAACCTCCAGACCTCCTCTCATCTCTCCCACCTCAACGACGACGCCACGACGCATAGATCAAGGGTTAGGATGGAAAAGGTACGTTCTTCGATCTCATAAGTAACAGCTGCGGTTAGAGTAATTGACCGAATTTGACCCTCAGTCTGCATGGCGTTCAAAGAGCAGGGTGCATTCCACGGATAGAGCTTCCACGGAGTACGGTGGAAATGGCGAGTTTTACCCCCTATAGCGCACATACATCCTGAGAGGGCTATGCGAGCTCTTCGAGCTCAGGCGGATGGGAACGCAAATGGGGCAGGGAGGACTGCATCTTACGGTTAAGGTTCTTGTTCAAAGTACTAAGCCGGATCTTCTTAGCTGGGACGGCGTACTGTACGAATTGTATTCTCAGCAGGAGGAGAACCGCCGAGACCGAGCGGAGACGCCTTCAAGTTCGCATCTAGACTACCAAGAAAATGCTTCGTGTTGTCCTTTCAGTGCATTATTTAAATCATTATGCATCCCTTTCTGGCCTTTTACATGGGATATCCCAGCAGACTGGCCTCCTTGCGCCACATGGAACAGTGACGGTGTAACTCCTTCAAACCGAGCACATGGAATTTCATTGATAGCGAAGGCCATTTGACTGTACTGCTGTAAACACGGAAGGGAAAGAAGATCAAAGAAGTGTGCTCTATTCAAAGAAAGCACCGCCTTTGGTAGCGAATGCTGTTAAAATGGTGCGGGTAGTAAACGCCGTGCGATGTCAAAGAACCCGTAGAAATACTTCAGATCAAATTGAAGCATTCAACGCCCCCTTTCTTCCGCAAGCTTCAAAGAAAGCATCGCCTTTGCCAGTGAATGCGGTTAAAAGGTCTTCTCGTCGGGTTGGATGGCCAACAGGTAAAAGTGCCGCACTATCAGGGGATGGGCGAGACTAGGGACCGAGAATCCCTCGAGAGTTTTGCACACCACTGGCAGCGCCTATTTAAGCCGCGTCAAACTCCATTATATCGGATACATCGCCTCCCTATATGATTTTTTCCCTAGTTGCACTGGCAGTCTCCTTGGCCTCTAGTTCGTCATCAGCCACCGCTACCAGTCTCGCAGTTCACTAACACAAATATTGCAGTCGCACATGCTGAGGATGTAACTTTGTTCACATTGGCCCCCGGGCCGTCATCCCTGCCGTATTCAGCCTCTGTCCTTGGTGCCAGCCCCATTTCGGTCGACGAAGCAGGGGCAACAGCCTATGTTTACTCGGAAGCTTACTCATGGATCGAAAGACCACTTCCGTCAGGTATTGACGCAGATGGGAAGCTTACTCTGTCCGGTACGTAGTACTGTCCCTTTTTCATGAGTTATATCTCTTTTACTCACCCTCCAATTAACAACGCAGGCACCTTCAAGGCCGACGCCACTCGATTCCTTTCGGAGGTAACTTCAACTCTGCCGGGAGATTCGGGCGTGGAGGAGAAGAGAACTGAATGCGTCCACCACGAGAACGGGACATACGTCTGCCAGTATCGCTTCGTCGTTAAAGAAGAAGGAACCACTCGTGATCGGTTCCATGGGACGATTACCGGTACACCAAGCCCTTGGGTGACGATCAAGGGTGCCCAGTCTGCTTTACCAACAAGCGCCGAGTCTGCCTTGCCAACAGGCGACGACGAAGGCGGGGCCGATCGTGCCGTTGGACATAGCAAGCTCATTGGCTTTATTGCTACTAGTACTGCTCTAGGAGTGGGCTTTATCTTAGGGTTTATATAGCTAAACATGACTACGGTCTGATGAATGATAAATCGGTGTTACTTCAATGTCTAGCAATAACGCTCCGATGTTGAACTTTTACTTGGAGGGGATTTGGGTTCTCCACCCATACCGGCCACCAGCATGCGTAGCTGGCATGTACAAATATTTGGCCCTGGATGCTCTTTATTTTCCTGGATCTGACTCAGCCTTTCAATCTTATAACTGTTCCAACGGCCGCGACCCTGGCAGCTGATAAATAATGCGCGCGTCTAGTATCGAGCTAGGAAGTGTAGCCATATCGTATAACGTACAATGGAGGACCGAATTGACATTGAGCGTTGCTCAAATACAAGTGCCAGAAACTCACTTGACGCTGTTCCAGAGTCTGTGCGCTTAGCGTTTGATGGGGCGTCTAGGCGCTTACTAATGACTACAGTCGACCTGATCAAGAGATTCAGCGCCACAGTGACCTGTGGACGAGTTCCGGCATGGGCTCCAGTCTACGGTTAGCATTTTGTGAGAGCAATATGAGAAGCATCAGCTATGAGCCATCTGCTGTCTGGAAGCACAACATAAAACAAGCTGTACGCGTAGCCTCTCGGCTGCGCTATTTATACCCTGGGCTCGACGGTCAGGCTATTATTATACTTTCGACTCATCATTGTCCAGAGTCGGGAGAAAGTCGGAGGGCTCAACTCTTGCCGCATCTGCGATGGCCTGCGGCGCAGTCCCATCCTCATCTGCTATATATTCGGACCAACTATTCAAGAGAATCTCAAGCTTCAACTTGTTCCATGATGCCCCTCCATCGTCCATCGTCAATCAAGGTTGCCATCGTGGGGGGAGGTCCAGGGGGACTCACGCTCGCCAACATCCTCAAGAACATTGGTATCCCTTTTACCGTCTTCGAGTACGACGCATCGCGTGCCTCACGAGGCCAAGGGGGCATGCTCGACATTCACAAGCATACGGGTCAACTAGCGCTCAAGAAAGCCGGCCTCTTGCCCGAGTTCAAGCGTCGCATGCGGATCGAGGCGACCGAGTTCTACCTTCGGGACCATACAGGAAAGGTCCGCATTCACCAAGAAGCGGAATCAGAAGAGGACCCGGAGAGACCAGAGATCGACAGGACAGAGCTGCGAAGCTTGTTGCTCGACGCGTTGGACAGTGCTGATGTACAATGGGGGAAGAAGCTTTCTCGAGGCGAGAGGCTGGAAGATGGATTTTTCAAACTGCATTTTGCCAATGGAACTACTGCGGATGATGGGTTCAACGTCCTCGTCGGGGCCGATGGGGTCTGGTCCAAGGTTCGACCTCTCCGCAGTGATGTTCCTCCCCCATACACGGGGATGAGTAGCGTCGTTACCAGCATATCAAACATCGACGAGCGTTTCCCGCACCTGGCAGCGTTCGTGGGGAACGGAACCTGCATGATCACGTCCGGAGAGTCTATGACCGTTGCACAGAGAGGCGGCAATGGAATCGTGAAAGCCTATTCCTGCATCCCAGTGGAAGAAGACTGGAAGGAGAAATCGGGTATTGACTGGCAGAGCCAAAGGGAGGCTATGGTGGATTTTGTCAACCGATACCACTCTGACTGGACGCAGGAAATCAAGGGCCTGTTCATCGAGTGCGATGAGGGCGAGTTGGCAGTCCGACCGATCTACATGTTCGGTCCAGACCATACATTCGAAAAGCAGCTGCCAGGGTGAGTGCTACGCAACTTTCGAAGACCTTCGTTGACTGATACTCGGTCAAGTGTAACCCTTCTAGGCGATGCAGCCCACGCAATCTCACCTTTCGCAGGTACTGGCGTCAATAACGCAATGTTCGACGCCTTTGAATTGAGCGTTGCACTCGAAAAGATCGCGTTCGACGGAGCAAACGCAGACGCCCTCTTTTTGGAATACGAAAAGGGGATTCTTGAGCGAGCTGCGGTTGACGGCGAGGAGTGTCGCAAGAACCAGGAGATGTGGCTTACTGGGAAGCCAGTCGATGAGATCGTAGCCCAGTTCGAAGCCATGTTCGCCGGAGGTCCCCAAGATTCGGCGTAGAAGCAATGCCTGCGTAAAGTTCAAGAACAGTCTCGATCGATACCTTGCACCACTACTCACCTTGTAATAGACATAAATAAACTAGAACGTTTGGTAAATGTACACTCCAGATGCCCCTCGCAGTTGACCAAAGGTTAACATATTATGTGGACGATTGTGACAAACATAGAACAAAGAAAGTCGAAATGGCATGTACTATTAACGGTAACAACAACAGTAACGACAGCATACACAGCGAAAGAGGAAAACAACAAAGGTGAATGTGCATCTTGTAGTACAACAATAAGCAGCGAAGGGGGTTTGGTTTAGCTAGAACAAAAAGCCCGATGATCATGAATGAAGGAAAGGGATGTAAAGTACGATGAGATTGTATATTACGAATTACAAGCCAAGCCATCAAGAATAGGAGGCAGGAGGGGCATAGAGTATCGGCGAATAAAGGTGGTTGAATTTAGTGTTGAGGGATTCGATAATGTTTAGGGGTCATCATGGGGTCGTCAAAAAGAAAAGTCTGGACTTGGAATGGAGGGATGCAGGTTGTTTCAGAGGAACGATTGGAGAGTGGAATGCGAAGGAATGCAAGTGTCTGGGGATCAAAAGATTAACATGGTATGCAGTAGAGGAAAAGCTGGGTTCGGAATGGTGACAGGATGCCAAGCGATGAGAGCTTAGCAGGCCTAGTACGCAGAGGGCATGTAGGGAATCCCATAGCCGCCTGCAGAGGGCGGAGCCCTAGAAGGCGGATGGCTCCCAGCAGGGCTGCCTCCATTACTTCCCCCATGAGCGCTGCTCGGGGGTAACGCCATCCAGGCAGGAACGTACGGGCTGCCCCCATGAGCGCTCGGCGAAGAATAGGTCGAATGCCTGGCCGAGAGCTGCCTCGTTGGCGTGTGCATCGGAGTGCCAGCCACGCTCGTGGAGTAGTGCTGTGGTGTATGAGGGTAGGGCATTCCGAGTGGAATGACCGGGGAGTGGGGAGTATACCCATTGTAAAGCGCAAGATGGTCTTTGGGCGCAGGTGAAGGGACAAAGCCCATGGCGTCCAACATGGGTCTCAGAGGGACAACAGGGGCCGAGTCAGCCCATCGATCTCCATCATCATCCTCCGAATCATCGGAGTAGTAGCCGTTGGATGGAGGTGGTACAGTTGGCACCGCCGCCATCATGCTCTTGCTACGTTGAACTTGTTGCAAGTGTAGTTGTTGTTGGGGCTGGAGAGCGCCATGGAACACCGGCGTGGACGGCTCTGTCTTGTTGAGAGTGCCGAACCAAGGTGAGCTAGGTTCCTTGGCACGAGACCGGTGTTGAGTCCTGCTGGACGACTGGCGTTCCAAGCTACACTAGGCATCAGAATGGGTGCATCTCGTACCACAGAAGCAAAACGTACCCATGCCAGGTAAGACCCTCCTTCTGGAACTTGTCACCCAAGAGCACGATCAGATAGTCAAACTTCCAGTTCTCTTGAACCAGAGGCAATCCAGCGTCATATTGGCTCGTGGGGGAATGATTGACACTGCTGTGGCCTGACTCTCGGCCTGACTCTCGGCTAGACCTCGACGATCTGCTCGAGTGCGTTCCCGTCGAGCGAATGCTAGCTGATGACTTCATCAACCCGGATCTAAGACGTGATAAATGTGAGTCCTCGACCAATGAGGGTTGAATTGCAGAGAACTTACCGCTCGGCTTCATCATTCCCTCCATTGGGATTCTTGGTGTCCGGTGGTGTGATGGCTAACAGAGGTTAGCGAACATGCCTTTTCAGTCCTAATTGATCGTCGAGGGCTCACCGATAACAAAGGGACCATCAGCGATTGGCTTTGCTGTCTTCACGGTTTCCTCGGTATTGAACGCAGTGGGCGTATCAAGAGGGGACTCTATTCAACCAAGATTGGTTAGATAGGGCGACGGAACAGTTATGTTCGGACAACGAACCAAGCTCGGAATATCTAAACGGACGATGTCAGCGACCGATGTCAGGAGGAATGTAAATGACTGCGTACGTAGACAGACGGTCTGGGTTGGCAATGAAAAGAGGTACTGAGGGAACTGAGCGTCAGAGGCAACAAGCGGGTTGCATAGAGAACGTAACACACCTCGATGAGCCCTTGGAACCCCGCGCACCATGTTGAGGTATGGCAACGAAATCACGCTGTCGGTGGCAGATCTATTGGAATAGAAACGGGCAATCAGTCCCGCGAATACGCTTCCAGCGGCGATCGTGGACGTACGCAGGGGGTGCGGGAAGATCTTCAGCTGCGGCCACAACTAGAGAGCAAGGGCTTGAGCTTGTCACCATCGCGAGTAAAAAATCTGAGCTACACACCAGCGGTGTCTTCAGCTGTAACGGAAAGGGCTTCCGGGCGGCTCTTCTTGGCGGAAGAAGGGCTACGACTGCGATCGCGCTTTCGAGAACTACGTGATGTCGTGCTGCTAGGGGCGCCGCCAGCTTTCCTGTTTCACGCCGTGAGTAACTGGTTGTAATGAAGAGTGGTCAGCGGACGAACCTGAAAGCCTTGAAATCACTGTCAATCCTCCGAGAAACGCGACGGAACTCTTCATCAATTTCAGTTACGGTTTCATCTGTAGGATAAGAGGTGATTGAGCTGCTGAAGGCAAATGGATATGAAGGGGAAAATGCAACCTTTGAGCATACGATGGCTCTATGGACAATTGTCAGACACGTCGATTGAACAGAGAAGAGAACGCACATTCTTCCTCCTCCAAGTCATATAGTAGTCCACACATTTACGCCCACGTTCATAAGCGGTAACTGCGAACACAATGTTTCGATCCTCTGCTGACCGTGCTGCCGAGGCTTCATTATCTTGCTCCCTAAAGCTCTTCTGTCAAAAATTGACAGTTCCTAGCCACGACTATGACTCACCCTAGGTACGACAAAAAAAACGTCGAAGCTTCTGTGCCCGTCAAGATCTTCAAATGTTTGTCTCCCCGTACTGCGATAGCTTCCAGGAACTCTGGCGCACACTGGCCATGCCGCACTCGATCTCCAGTAACTCCGCGAAGGACATCAGCGGTCTGCACGTTCCCCGACGACCCATTACTCGAGGCAGAGTGAAGAGACGCCTTGTCGTCGCTGCTGTCCAACGGTGAAAACTTCTGGATGGGCGAAGGTGCCGGTCTCGTCAGTGACCTTTTCCTCTCTCGGCGGTCACGGTCACTGCGTCGGTACTGGTTGGGGTCGCTCGCTGAGCGTGGGGGGAGGAGATGGTGGGGTCTGTCGGATTGAACCATATAGATAGACTGTCCACGGGGTGTTGGAGGGGGTGGCGGACGAGTAATATCGATGAGCAAGTCGTGGTGGTGAAAAGCTGTCGACGTCGACTGAGGCCTCACGGAGTCCTCAAGGCGCGATAATATAGATAGAGATAAAAAAGCGACGAGACCAGGGGAATTATAAGATGACCACAAAGTGGTTACAAGGAAACAACTGAACCTATATAACACCTTTGATCCCTTCTCCCCATTCGGCGCCCAACTGCCTCCGATCTCACGGCCATTTGGCGCCCAAGTACACTTCTTCATTCAACGGTGTGTGGTCGTCAACACAAAAATCAACTCGTAACCTGATGTGGCTTTCTTGTGCTATACGACAGACCGGCCATGTCTTTTTCATATTCATATTTCTTTACTGCCACTTCTGCCACTGGTTTTCGGGTTCATGCCTAGGGACTTTGTTGAGCTCCACTGGAGCTCGAGGCCAAGGGGCATCATTGAGTCTATATTACCCGCATGGACCTAGCTTCTTGGAATGTACGCTAAGCCCCCTGCAAAAGCCATTACATAGGTGGCACTGTCATTAAAACAAACTGGGGAAGGGTACTCGGACGGTCTGGAGAAGGTTGCAGGGACACTTGGGACTACGCAAGGGCAGATGATTAGGGTTCACAAACAGCCATGGGATGCGACTGTGATTGAAATTCAAGCACAAGAGCCTACCGAAATGTCAATTAAGATCCTCATCTCTGGCGGTGTCCGCTAAGACCCGTCGTATCAGCTTCATTTGAGGCGACAAACAACAAACCTCATGGCTACCCTGTGGGTGTCTGCAGAAGCAGAGTGGGCGAACGATCGCCTACATCATATATGTGCCTTTTTCATGACCAACAGAGACAAAAGACAGTGAACAAACGGTTAACAGTGGCATGCCAACTCTGTGGGCGCCGTTTGTCTTCTCATTGCTTCCGGCATATCCTGCCGATGCTTGCAAAGACAATCCAAGATTCGACACCAAGTGGTGAGCTGAACGAAACACCTTGGCATCGCCCAACATATCTTGATCTGGTGGTATCGAGAAGAAGGCTGGGATAGGCAGGGCAGGCGGCTCTCGCAGATCGGACACGAGGTAGTCGAGGCTGGGGTACTTTGTTGACAAACGACACCGTTTTTGTCCAATCCTAGACAGGACCCTGCAATCGATGAAAAAGAAATAGGCGTTCGACACAGTCAGCTGCGCAAAGAACACGACCCCTCGGAAGCTGCAGTGGCACAACCCCCGGAGAAGCAAGAAACGTGCTGGGAGCATGTATCAAATCAACCGCCACACTGGTCCGTGACTCTGTCAAACAGCTGTCAAAGCAGAAGTAGAACTTTCGAGAAGCAGACAGGCAATGTTCTTCCATATCTCTAGAACAAACATGCAGCGATCGAAGGAGCACAGGTCCTTCCTGCGACAGATAATTGGATGTCGTGATCAACTTCCAGTAGATCATCAGTAAACAGTTCATCCATTCATCAGGGGAGAAAAGAATAAAAACAACAACAGGAAGAGCTAGAACCTTGATAGGACAAAAAAAGCAAGCCAAACCTTTCCCCGTGCATGAAAGATTTAGGGGGTATCTCGTACAAGGTATGTGTAACGCGTCTGTTACGCACGCGGGGGTAGATGAGTGTTGAGTAGAAAAGAAAAGAGACTAAACCTAGTAGACGAATCTCGATTAGCGCCTTATCTATCGCGACAGCGGACCAACGTACCAAGCTTAGCTCAAGAGTCCACACCCTTCTTGCCCATAGCTTTGCAGCTATGGCAGGCTGTCCCTCCGCCGCGGGCAGCTCCACATCCATACCATCCCACCAGCACTTCCTCTGTACATTAATTCCGGCGTCAGTAATACGTCCAGCAATTTCACGGAGCTCAAGCTCGAAACAGGAGAGGGTGTACTCACCGCGGGTTTCCGCCAGAACAGCAACAGCTTCTGGGCAGTAGCCATTTGCGAGTAGTCAATCTCGGCCGGCTTCTCATTGTTTGGGAAATGTTGGATGCCAGTCTTGAGCAAGACGAGCGCTATTGAGGAAATACAGCATCTTGAAGGCTCAAGCGCGCGGAAGCCCCATTCGTCATCTCGGTTGAATCCACTGTCAATTGGAAACCCAGCCCCTGTCAATTCTCTATAGGCTTAATGGAAAACACTCGACGCACCTCATGCACAACATGTCAATAAGGTGCTGCTCTGCAACATTGTTTTCCTTGTTCACATTCCTCTGCAACGCAGTAAAGATGTTCTTCCTCACGATCAAGTAGTCTCCTGAACGCTTCTTGATGTCCAACAAGAACTCGTTCGCAATCCCATTCGAGTCCGTCAAAGGCTTCCCATCGTTTGGCGGAATCGAAAAGTACTCGAGCTCCTCTCGAAGGACGATGATAGCCTGCTTGTTCAAGAGTGGGTTCTGCGAGCTGGTAGGTCCAAAGTCGGCTGCAGAGTCGAGCAAGTGTTGTTGGGCGGTCAACAACCCAGGGGTGTTCGCGTTGCCGTAGAAGGTTTCCGACGCCGTTCGGAAAAAGTCCAACACATATTGGAAGCAATCTGGGTCAAACTATTTGTGTTTGGTTTCAAGTCCAGATAGAGGAAACAGATAAAGGGCAAAGACTTTGTGTTAGCAAGACAGAAACGAAGCAGAACGCGTTAGAAACGCACGTCGACGCCATAGATTTCCTCGTCCTCATCGCTCCCTGCTCCATCCGAGAGCGCCGCGCTCTGCCTGCTCAGCACCAGGCCATTCGGGAACAAACAAAGCAAGACTGATTCCGGAAGGTTCATAATAGTATCCCTGTCCACTTCAAATCGTCGTCCACGGAGGTCCAGGAACAGTCTCGTCAACAGCTGGGGCTGCAGGTCTGCGCGCGTAGGTCCCGTCTGCGAGACCTGTGTAATGGGTGAGTTGCTCATGGCTGCCATCCTGTTGTTGCTAGGTCTTCAAGACCGAGGAGGGACAACGCAAAAAGAGAAAAATAAGAGGGGAGAGGGGTGGGACTTGGGTGGTTCGAAACGACGACGACGACTCTCTGATCAGCGGCGTCGAGGCTGCCGCATGGCGTTGTTTGGTTCACGACACTGATGCGAATTCTCCTTGCAGTCAGTGTGAATGCAGCTCTGATATTTCTGCAACGAGCTCGCTGCGTGTCAGGGTATTGCCACGATGCAGATGAACCAGGCACAGATAATTCCTTGAGTTCAGCATCTTGCTGCATAAGGCACTCTATAGCGACTAGCAGCAAATTCATTACATACGGTATGCTAATAAGATAGAGGAAAACAGCTAGCGTAGGAGAGACCCATCTGTAGAGTAAGCACTGCTCCAGACAACGTCAAGGTATTGGGATGGAAGAGAGAAAGAAAGGAGAGGTCATAAACAGAATGCAGAAAGGGGCGTGTACGTTATAACTAAAGTCCTCCAGCGGTTCGACGCAAGATCCATTGACGAGATATAATCAAACCTGCCAAGCACGGGGGCAATCGTCATCATGAAGTAGTAGGGGTTGATGAAAGATGGTAATGGGTTTGGGAACTCGGGTGCACCAAAAAGAAGAAGAGGTCATTGGCCAAACAAGCGTGAAAAAGAGGCGTGAAAAAGAGGAAAAGAGAGGGAAGGAACACGAGAAAACTATAGTCCATGCGATGTATGAGAGATGTTTAAACGAGGGCAGATTATTGGGGCCCGTAGTGGGCTTGAGGGGGAGCAGCACCAGGGGGAAGGGAGAACGCAGTCGAGTTGCGTGAGTAGCGGTTGTTGGGGGGCGTTTGTGATGTTGGCCTCCTGGAAGGTCTGCCACCGACTCGTCGAACACCTTCTCCACCTTGAGGAACAGGTCCATTATCCTGCAGCCCAACACCTCTTTGGCGCGCCTGCTGTTCATAATCGCTATAAGGCGTGAACTCTCCAGGAGGAGGCGAGGAGGGCGTCGAACCGCGGAAGGGGTTGCTGGCGTTCACTGGGCTCTGGTGCTGAGGGTAAGGCGAGCGGCTATGGGTATGCGTGGACGTCGAGGCAGACTCGACACTGTCGCTGTAGTGATCAGGGACTGCAGGGCTGCTGATAAGTCGCTGGTTTGCGGAAGCAGAATCCGAGTAGTAGTGGTCCTCGCTGGAACGCGACATGCCGACAGATGGAGTCGACGTCATGAGCTGCCGGTTCGCAGAAAGGGGCGCAGGAAGCATGAGCAACGCAGTGCTATCGTGGCGCGACCTTGGCGCAACCGAGTAGTTGCTCGAATCCGCGGTACTGTTGGTGTCCATAGGAGGAGGGACAGGGGCGTCGGGGTAAGAAATCAAAGAGGACCTGTGGCCACTGTAACCTGCGTCAGCAATCGAGCAAAACTATCGAAATAAGGAACATACCTCTTCTCATTGTAGTAACCTGAATCCCTGGACGCCATACCCTTCTTCCACAACCTCTCCCTCTCGAACTCGGCCCACTTCTTCATCACAATATGTGTCGAGTCAAACTCTCCCTCCTTATCACCATGGTCTGCACCAGCCGTCTCTCCCTGAATCTTACGCGTCTGACCCCACGAGAAGTCGTCCATATGCCAGAAAGAGTAGGCGGGCAGGATACCGTTCCAAATGGGTAGCGAAACAAAGTAGACCATCATCCATCCGAGGTATGCAACCTTGCGTGAAGTGACCACAATAAGCAAACCTGGTAAACCAAGCACGATACCGAGCAGGATGAGGGGGATGGTGTTGGATGATCCGCGCTGAACAATGGAGTCAACGATGAGGTAGATGGTGAACGAGATGGCAGCAGGGAGGACGAGGGTACCCGCCAATTCCATTCCGACAACGAACTGCATGGAGAAACAGAGGTTCCGCAAAGATCACGGACCAAAATCAGTTCCGCCAGAGTGTGCACAGTCGAGTTGATCCATCGACGACGCTGGGACAGCAGAACGCTGAAGGTGTCGGGAACGATGGTTTTGCAGACGGCTTGAGGACAGAACATGTTCTTGCGCTTGGGGAACGTCTTGAGCATAAGAGTGGTGAGGTACCGATCTTCTCCGAGGAGCAGAAGGTTCTTCTTGTGCAGGGGTGTCGACGACGTTTTCAGAGTATTGTTCCACAATATCAGGGTTGGCCAGGATAGGTACCCAGTATCCCTTTCTCGCCCTTGGGCGCCTTGATGCGATACATGCTGAAGCAACCGGGTAAACAAGTCACACCACCGAACATAGACTCGAAAGCCTTGGTCATATGATGCGAATATAGTACTCGAAGACTAAAAGACAAAGTCAGTTAAAGTTGTATGCAAAAGTATAAATGCTTACCTTGCATCATGGTGATAAACGTCTCGGCCTTGTTGGCAATCTTCGTCTCTCCACAAAGACCCATAATCTCCTCGTCGCACACCATGCAACTGATCATCCTCGTCAACGAGTCGGGGAAACACTTGGTATCCGCATCCACACAAAGCACCAGCTCATACCGATCCGGACTAACACCCGTCACCCTCCAAATCGAATTGAAGAACTCGTACTCGAACGTCGTCATCCGCTCATCAAACATGACCTTTTGCAAGAACGCCATGAGGACGATCTGACTGTCACGCTTGCCACGGTTACCAGGCTTTGCGTCACTGCGCTCGCGAGGGTTGCCGACTTTGGCGACGAGGACGACTGGGATGCGTTGTTGCTTGCTGGGCTCGACGGTTGAGGCATCATAGTCGTAGAATCCGGCGTAGACCTTGGCCATGTTGTGACGCTTGTGGCCCATCGGCAATGGCAACATACGAATGAGCTTCGACGTCCGAGGGAGCGATCACAAAGTCCTTCATCATTCCCAACACAATGTCTGGCGTCATCATGTTGTTTCCCGTCTCCCTTGACCATACCATCCGCAATGACGAGGATGAGCTTGTGACTGTTGGGATAGTCGGTCGTGGCGATCGAATCGAGGGTAGTCCGAAGACCTTCGATAGACTCTGAGTATGCGGTGACGAGACAGATGGTGTGGGCAAGAGGGAAGTTGAAAGGCTCATAGTCGGGTGGTGGCTGAGGCACGACGTTTGTGGAGAGGGAAGGGACATTGGCTGTCAATGAAACCTCCTGTGCGATCCACCAAGGACATCGTACTCCTGGAATTCCGGCTTGGAGAATCGGGGGGTGTACCCTTCCTGATGGACGGCGAGTACAATGTTGACCGCTTCGTCGAGTGTGAGTCAAGCTTTCCATACGCGGGTCGTCGGCCTGGGCTTGAACGCGCCATCACCGGCAGGCGTGAATCGTGAGATGTTGGGAAGCATCGTCTTGCGGTTTCCAGCCTTCTTCTCCGCGTCAGGTCTCCACTGCGTAGCAGGCGCTGCATGAATCGAATCTGACCACTGCTCGATCGCGGCAGAACGGGCCATGCGCTCTTCGTATGTTTCCTTTGGGAAATTGCCCAGCCTCCAGGAGAAGAACCACTGGAACATGACGGCCATGACGAAACGGATGGCGACGACTCCAATAATGAACACGAGGGAGAGGTAGAGGACGACTTCAGAGGCAACGCAACCAATGCTGTTGGTGTCGATGAAGCCAATGGTGACAATGTCTTGGAGGCATTCGGCGACCCGCCCTCTGCTTCTTGCGCAGGAAGTACATCGTGAGATCCTTGCCCTGGAACGTGTTGTTGCCCTCTTGAGATCGTCAAAGACGCTGGGGTAGTTGACCTGAGCGGTGCTAAGCGTATTGAGAAGGTTGAGATCGAGGACATTGCTGTTGCGAGGATGTTAGTGATTTACGATTAGTGAATAGGAATAGAGTTGCTTACGATTCGTAGACGGCAAGGTTCCTCCGCGTATTCTTGACATCTTCCCAGGTATAGTACACCTGCCCGAGGAGTTTCAGATTCCGCTGCGCGAGGGCTCTCTATTGCTCAGCTGCGCCTTGAGGGAAGGAGAGCTGTGGCATTGGTCGGGCTGTCGTAATTGCTGGTGTTCAACCGATTCCCGTCTGAGGATAGATGTTACAAGGGAAGTACCAGTCCAAAAAGTTGCCAGTGCCTTCAATGTTCGAAGTGTTGGATTTGGTGATAATGGAACGGCACTTTTCGTTTGTCTTTTGGAAAAGCATAGACGCGTCGTTGCCGCCCAGATCCCATCCGCCCACTGTCAACGGGTTGGCCTCGGTCTCGAACGTGGAGCTGCTGCAGGATGCTTGAACTTGGAGAAAAATCGTAGTTGTAGCCATGGATGATGACGGAGACGTTGCCGATATTGTCTGGCCCGACAGCACCACCATGGTATCGGTTTGGAGGGGTACCACAGACACTCTTGGTGAATCCGAAAGTAAGGAAACCAACGCCTGCCATCATGAGCAGAATCAGGCTGACGATACCCATTTTCTCTCGCCAGGCACGTTGTTGTTCGGGACTGCTGATACCTAGAGAGCCGAATTGAGCATATTGTCCTGCATGCACTCCGACTATCGGCCTAAACTCACCGCATGCCCTTAGCAGGAATCCTGGCATCCAGAATGTTATTATCAAGCAAAAGGTCATCCACGGCCCTCCTGGTCCTGGCCCCTTCCAGCATCCTCGTTGCTTCTTCACCTCGGGCGTTGGAACAGGGGCAGGGGCAGGAGCAGCTCTCCTGCGGGCGCATTGTTTGCGCCGTCGAAAGATGTTCAACCCGGACTCGCTCACGTCACCCTCCTCCCGCGCCAACAAAGACCGTCCTCTTCGCAAGGTCTCCCGATTTGCTGCTGCTGCTGTTGGTGCTGCTGTTGATGAGGTGGTGGTTGGCCATGCGGATAATTTCCAGTTCCTAGTTCGAACGTTTAGCGTACGGCTCGTTCTGTAATCAGGAGTAGTTACGCACTCGACGGCTGAACTCCAATATTATTCCCCTCCTGCTCCAACTGCGCAACATGGTTGCGATAATGGAATTGACGATGATGTGGGTCAATCTTCTCTCTGTCGGGTCGAACTAGATCTTCTTTCTAAAAAACCTTTGAGCCATCCTGATCAGCCCCCTCCGATCGTCATGTGTGTATGCCGATGGCAACCGCTGAGTTCTCGGCTGGTCCACAGGCGCGTGTCTATCCCCCACTCTACCTGCTGAAAGGAAAACGCCATGCGACGGCTGAGAAGGCCTTCCCGCGTACTGAGGCTGTTGGGGCTGTTGCTGCTGCGGGTAGTGGTTCCCATACTGCTGGTTGAAGCCCTGTTGATCATACGGTGATGCTGGCGAAGGCGAGGGCTGGGCAGACTGCCGACCTGCCTAGCGGCCCTCGGTGGCCGGTCGCTATTTCTTGAAGGTGCCGAGCTCATGACGTCCACCTCAGTGTCGAGGGCGTCTGTGCTTGAACGGCAGGTGTTAGGCGGTCAAAAAAGGGCTGGGAATAAAAGAGATTGATGAACAGGGACTGCCAGGGGCGTTCTAGTGGGTAGAAATGAGCGTCGTCGCTGTGACAGACGATGTCGACGAGGGGGTATAGACAACGCTCGCTGCGTGGATGGGAGGCAAAACTGCCTGAGGGTCCGTTGTGGGTTCTGGCGAACCGTGGAGAGTGGCTGAACAAGGTCAACGGTTGTGACCAGCTGGCCCGAAAGGGAAGATGCTGACCAAATATTCCCAAAATTGGTCCGGATTCAGATCACCGACCATTTCGCGCCTGTTGATTTTCAGGCTAGCGCTCTGTCTGACAGTGAAGATATCTGAGCACTCGAAAGCTAATAATGTCGATCTTCTGACTGCACAATAACCAGTAGATAGGAGGTATAAGCCCACTGCATTTAGGAAGGCATCGGGGGCTACCGGCCAACGTGGAAGCATATTCGACGCTTTCCATCCCCACTGTCCCTGTAAGTGGGCATCCGCGATCGAAGCGTCGGCAGCACAACGCACCCTACCTAGAGCACCACGAGGATGGATGCCGAACTCACATTATTGCCATAGGATCTTAAGTCCACGTTCCAACTTCCAACGGTGAGCCGTGCCCTGTATGTGCATCAAGTCTAGTTCCCAGAACGCCACAGAAGTAGGGTTCTTTGGGCCAGGTGGGCCCTCTATCAGCGAGAATCGGTGCCGTTAAGCCTATTCTTTGAGTTTATGTGCAAAATTCAAACCTCCGCACAAGAGAACCCCAATCCAATTCACTTGCAAGCAGGCGAATGAATGATGATATCACCACATCGACGTCAGCCGGTATTGAACCATTCGAGGGCTCAGCGCTCAGTCAGTTGGAGATGCTTCTATGCACCAGCGGCGCTGAAACAACTCAATAAAAGGTGTCAAAGAGTTACCTGGTGCATGTCATGCAAAGATCAGGCTGACAGGACCAATGAGGAACATTGCACTTTCAGGCCCAATTCATGGCCAGAGATTGCAACCGACGCGCCTCATGGCTGTTTGCTTCGTCCGCGAAAAATGGAATACACACATTGGAAAAACGACCGGGACGCAGTGAAATGCGTCATCACCGTCATCTCTGAATCTTTGCTAAAGGAAGAGCTCGAGAAACTTTTGATGGTACCATAGAAAGCTTGAGCTTGACTCTCTGTCATAATCCCTGACGTACTGCATATTGGGTACGAGGAGGCAAAGACGTGTTCGGGCTACCCCCAAATCAGCGCCTCATGTTCGGGCGAAACCCCAGCCTTGCCTTTTGCTGACTTTGGACTCATTGGGCAGAACTTGAGGAAGAATTTGTACCGACCAACGCGTAGATTTCCCCTCTTCCGCTGACCATCTACAGGCAAACGGAAGACCCAGGGGGCCAGCATTAATTCTATCTGCAGCGGCCAGCCTTTGTTAACACGGGCACCGCTAACATCGCCTCTGTTGCCTTAGCACCTTCCAGGGGCGCTATAGCTTGGTATGAATTTCAATACTCACAAACATTATGCACCTAGGCGCTTACTGCACTACTCAACCGCCCTCCATGGTGCACTCGTTCCTGGCCAGGTCAATGCGCGCCATCAAAGGTCCTTCCAAATGAAGGACAAGCGATCAACCCGAGATTATTTCCGTTCCCGGAAAGTTGAACTTGAACTGTTGACGATTTCACGACCACGTTCCCCTCGTTCATGAGCCGTCATGCCTAAATCCTTCAATCCAGAGGATTCGTCCAGCGTAGAACACAGCAAAGTCGGTGTCTGGGATCTCTACGAGGATGTCGCAACCAAGAAAAATGTACATCCCCTTCCTTTCCAACCTGGAAACCTTGTGGGAGTCGAGCGATTCCCTGCCTTATGTCTGGCGCATGCTGAAAGATATTTCAAACATCAATGGATGCATGTTTTATCTTTCGCTGTATCTGGCACTGGAATTCGGTCTGTCACTGCTTCCTGCATTGACAGTTTGGTATTCTGGTCAACTTCTACAAGTGGTGAGCTGGCTCTTCTTCCCCAATCTTTACGCGACGACGTGTTTTCTAAACGTGTTTTTTGTTTTGGGATAGGTCGAACTGGCAGTGGAGAAACGTCAGGTTGATAAATACTTTCTTATCCGGATAGCCATTGGAAGGGACAATCACCACCGTCACCGCGCGCTTGTTCTCGTATGTCCAGAGTCGCGTGGCTATCCCGCTCAACCTTCGAATCAACGGTACTATGCCCCTCCGCACATTCTGGGCAATGGCCAGGCTGGACCTCCCCACCTTTGAAGACGACCTCATCCAACAACAGCTCCAGCAATCCGTCTCCCATTCGTCGCGCTCAAGTATTGCCTGGGACGTCGTGTCCACGTTCCTCAAGATTGGCAGCGCAGCCATCCGCCTCATCAGCGAACTCTGGGTCCTCACCAAAATCCTTGAAGACCAACCCGATGGAAACCTGCTCCTCATCCTCGCTGCTGTCCAACTTGGCATCGAGTGGTACGGAAAGTACTACAGCATGCTCGAGAAACGTGGCGTTTGGGCTGCCACCACCGAGAATAAGGACTTTATCACTGGCGAAGGTCTCAAGCGCGTCGTCAGCTCTACCGCTTACAGAAAGGAAGTCGTCGCGGGTGGAATGCGCGATTACCTGTGGTACCAATTCAAGAAGAGGATGGAGAAGCTGGGAGACAAGGTCACCGACTTTTGGGAGGACTACTTCCAGCGAACCCGTCGCGCTCAGGTCTTGATCAACCTCCTCCAAGCGCCTCTTGGTGAACTCCCCCGTGTCATCTTCTGCTTGCGTGCTGCACAGTACCCTGCATCTATCCCTCTCTCGCTCACTTCGCATCAGCTTGTCAGCTCTACCGTCCAGTCCTTCAGTGCGTCTCTGGTCGACTTGGTCGAACAGACGACGACCATCGCGGAGAAACTCCAAGCCGTTCGAAAGCTCTACGACAGTGCATTGGTTCCCAACAAGCTGAAGGATGGTCAAATCCCCTTCCCAGAGAGCCACGCTACCATTGCCCATGGAGTCGAACTCGAATTCAGGAACGTGTCCTTCAGGTACCCTGGTCTTGAGTACCCTGTCCTTGAGAATGTGTCCTTCAAGATCGAGGCTGGTCAACTTTGCGTAAGTGATGCTGGTATTCTTGCAGGGACAGCTTACTCACCCTCAGACAGGTTCTTGTTGGTGACAATGGATCTGGAAAGAGCACCCTGTTGAAACTTGCTGCACGGTTGTACGATCCTACTGAAGGTCAAATCCTCCTCAACGGTCTCGAACATCCGAACGATCAAGGTCGAAGATCTCCGACGCGCCACCGCCGTTCTCTTCCAAGACTACACTCTCTTCCCTCTCACCGTGCGTCTCCCCTTTTGAACCTTTATATCCCTTGTCACTCACACCCTCCCTCCCTCCAGCTCGGCGAAAACATCGGCTACGGCGACCCAATGCACGCCTCTGACGTCGAACGCATCAAAGAAGCCGCTCGTCTCGGTGGTGCCGCCGAATTCATTGAAAAGTTGCCAGACGGCTACAACTCGTACCTCGAACGACCCGTCAACGACATTACTCCAACCTCCCCATGGGCATGTCCAAGTTGTTTGGAAGGACGATCAGCCATTCCAAGCTGAGAAAATTTGGCGGTAAGAGAGCTGGCCGAGGTCTGGCAGAGGGTAAGAATGCGTTGAGTGGTGGTCAGATGCAGAGGGTTGCTTTGTGAGTTGTTTCTTGTCTGTTGTACGTCTAGTCAAGACCTAATGGAGTGGGATAGGTCGAGAACGTTCATGAGGAGTCTTTTGGCCAATGAAGCGACGGTCGGGATCTTGCTCTTTGATGAGCCTTCGGCAAGTCTAGACCCTACCGCTGAGCATGGTTCGTCTCTCCACCTTCATCCTGCATAACATCGGCATTCTAACCGTTCTATAGACCTGTTCGAACGCCTTCGTGAACTCCGAGGAAACAAGACCATGATCTTCTCTTCACACAGGTTTGGAAAGCTCACAAGACACGCCGACCTTATCCTGTACGTCTTTCTCCCTTCTTCCTTACCACTGTTCATGACTAATGCATGCACATAGGTATATCAATCATGGACGAATCATTGAAGGAGGCACCCACGACAAGCTACTGGCCCAGGACGGCGAGTACGCTCGGATCTGGAACCTCCAAGCGCAGGCATTCTTGTAAACTCTTACTCTCCTTTTGACGCCTTGGACACGTTAGCGATACCTTCATTCCCCATCCCCCTGATTTCGAATTCTTTGGATATTCGACTCGTCCACTTGCTTCGCCCCCCGTGTAGTCACATCCGATGTAGTTTTTAGTAGATAGGACTCTTTTCTGTGCCCGGCGGCGGTGCTTGCTTTGCTTTGCTGCTATGGATTTCATGTAACTTAGTGATAGATGACCACTTAACGAGAGATTTGCTTTGCTCTGAACATCCACGAGCAGTGGTATTCTGGGGAGAACCCAATACTCAGTCTCCTTGATGCTTGGGCGTCTAATTGGAAGTCATTTCCATCAATTGCAATGTTCAGCATTTCAAACTGCTCGCCACGGAGCAACCAGCCGATAAACAAAGTACTGGCGGACTTGACGGTGTTCCTGACGATCGCAACTGGGATGCTTACAAGGATTGGTGGTCCATGTTTAGGATGGGCTTCGATTGTCTCGGAGACAATCTACACGGTCTTTTGGCGTTTCGACGCGTGCATGGACAGTCGTATGGAGGCATACATAAGGCCTTGTGTAGCCGAAGTAGAGTTCATTGTTTTCAACCGGTCCTCCACTGGTGTACTCTCGAAGCCACTCCCGCGATGGACGCTCAACATGCCAGTCCTTGGAACTCGCTGGTCTTGTTTGCTCCTTCAGATGATTCGAGCAATGTGCGTTCCGTGTCGTTCGTCGTGATACTGCGATTGACAGCAGGCATATTTCAGTCGCTCCCCTCCATCTGCCTCACCTTTGACGCCTCCGAGAAATGGGAAGATCGAAGAGTGCATATCGACTTCTACCTGGACGCAGAGGACGAGATCTCAGACCTTCTAGATCTTTACAGTGGATACTACCCTGTGGAGAAGGGCTCAGAAGAAGCGCCAGAGCCCTATAGCGGCTTCACCTCATTTCTTGACCTCGACTCGGATGACTCTCTGGATGGAATTGATGAGGATCAACAGGTGGTACAAGAAGTTTGGGGAGGCATAGAAAGCGGCGTGTCGCTCGAAGACTCTTGGCATGCATGGTCCGCCGAAGCCAGCCCTGCGGACCGAGAGGCTTGCGAGGCTCTCGACCTCAGCATCGAGGACGATGTAGCACTCAAGAGGCTTTTAGAGCGGACGTGCGCCTTCTGTTTGGTGGAGGATGAAAAGGTTGCCGCACAGGGCACCCATGTACTTTGTGGATCCTGCGCCATTGTAATGTCCTCATGTAGATGACAAGAACTCAGGTCTCGCCCAACTGGTCTGCTGCAGAAATGCTTGGAAGAGATTACGGCCGCCACTTGCGCCACCGCGATGTAGACGCTCGACAGTGGGAAGCCACTGCTGCTACGTCGCCGAAATCGAGCGGGATATACTCGAGTAGTTAAATAATTGAAGATAGAGGATTGAACCCTATAAGACATGAATTATTGTACGATATGCACTATGCCAGAACCAAAGCTACACCAAGTCCAAGAGAAGCAATGACAACACCAACGAAGCTGATATGTGCCGAAGCACGATTGGTCCCACCATTATCGTCACTAGCTGGCAAGGCAGCCTCGACGTTCGTGACTGTCGCCCAAGGGGTCCGGGTGCCCGTGCGGGTCGTATCGATATTGGTCACAGTGGTCCCTGCTCCCTTTGCGACTTGACGTGATACGCACACGGATGTCCCGTCCTCGTAGTGCACGCATTCATATCTATTTTCATAGACAATATCTCCTGGCCAGGTTGACGTGTGCTCGTGAACTTCTCGAGTAGCGTCAGCCTTGAAGGTCCCTACTCAAGGATTAGTAAAAGAAAGTGTACGAAATATTTGTCCACCCTACGTACAGGTTGCTGTAGTTGCTCCAAGTACCTGAGTCGAGGCTGGATTGACCAAAGAGGCAGCTACCGAATAAACGTAGTGTGTCGCCCCTGCTTGATCGACGGACAGGGGGCTGATACCGAGTCGAGTCTCTCCTTCCACAAACGAATCTGTCCTGGTGGTCGGCGACGGTATATCAAACAAAGTTACATCTTCAGCATGCGCAACTGTGTCGTCTGCGTTAGTAGACTGGTAAATTGGTAGCAATGATCAATGACGAACCAAAGGCGAGAGAAACGAATGTCAGGGCTGCAAGCGACAAATGCATTCGTGAACGGGGAATGGCAGGAATAACACTGAGCCCGCCTCAGTCTAAATACGCAAATCATATTACCGACTTGTGTGAGACTCATCGCATTTCCCGCTCACTAGCGCCCATTTTCTCGTTGACCGAACGCTCCGAAGAAATAATCACTTCAACCCGTTTATTCGGTGCGTTCTACAGCATTTGTACAGCATTTCCCACTGGCAAGGTGATGCTTGCCTTGCGGCGAAAAGGACGCATTGGACCTTACAGTTTGATCTGTGAGTCTTTGACATCTTGCCCCGTTCAATGCTAGCCCGCACAGCCTACCATTGACACACGGGAGAAGGTGATAATGCGACAGGTGAGATAAATGCCAAGTGTGAAAATGGACTTAGTCGAACTCTTGGACGGAACATTGCCCAGGCCAAGAGAAGCGACCACGCTGGTTACACCCCATGGCTGGGCTTTCGCCAGTTGCCGTGTTTAGCTTGAATATACAGCAACCGCCTGTCTCTTCCGTGACTACCGCAAGAAGACGTCGCTTGCAGGTCCAAGTCAAGTCATTATAATCAGACTCTGAGGTGATTAGTTCGAGGAGTTTCTCAGCTAGCTCAGTCTCGCGGACAAATAGCCTGTCGAAGACTAATCCCACATGCGGAGCGATAGGCGCTGGTCCAGACGCCCGTACATTGCCCATTAGTTGCCACCCGCGCAGGCCCTAGAAACAAACTAACAGTAATGAAACAGTGACTGAACTTCTGGAAGTTGCTATTGGATTCAGGAAAGTGGGGAGATCCAGGGCTACATGATGGTACATGACAGCTACAGATACAGCTACTATGGATGGATAACCAGGCTCGCATCCCTGCGATTTCCCAACGTCGGACCGCCCTTATCATACACCGAAATACCACGGAGTCGTCGAATCATAGCTACGGAATTTAACTAAATCAAAGCCAAAGTGATGCCCACTCCTAGAGTAGCGACAATGTAGCCAACGAGGCTAGCACCTCTCGGGGTAGGATTGACCCCCCCTTCATCATCGCCTGTTGGCAAGGCAGACTCGATATTTGTTGGCAAGGCGGACCCGACGCTCGTTGGCAAGGCAGATTCGATGCCCTTGATTGTCGCCCAAGGGGTTGGAGTGCCAGTGCGGGTCACATCAATTAAAGTAACAGTGGCGCTTTCGCCCAAGTCGCTTCCCCCACGGTCCAGGACACGGCGGTTCCAGCAGACGGAAGTCCCATTGCTGTGGTGTACACATTCATATAAATCCTCGATCACCATACCTCCTGGTGTAGTTTCCTTTACCGCCTGAAAGACTCGAGTGGCGTCGGCCTTGATGGTGCCTGCGTTGCAAACCAGGTGGTGAGTAAAGGCAAGAAGAGGGTTGAAAGCTGTACGTACGAGTCAGCACAGACTGCACATCCGCGCTTGGGCCTGCGGATATGAAGTAGGATATAGCTTTTGAGTAAACGTAGTCTGTTGCCCCCGCCTCGTCGACCGAAAGGCGGCTGATCCCCAGGAGGGACATTGTGTTATGCGTAGAAGGCGTCGGCAACGGGACCTCAAATAAAGTCACATCCTCTGCATGGACAACTGCGACGCTTGTGTTAGTGAACCACACGTAGATTTGGTAGTGGTGACCAGCGACAAACCAGATCTAGAGGCCAAAGAAACAAATGCAAGGGCAGCGAGTAACGAACACATTTCAGGAGGGAATATGTGGGAGGTATATGATGAATTTTGACCCGGCTTAAGTAGGCACTGGCAAATAAAAGCTCTTGAAAGCATCCCTCCAGCTCCAGCTCATAGCGCGCATGTGCCTACTGGCCGAACACCCCGACGAAAGAACCACTTCAAGTTGCACATTGTGCACTCTACAGCATTTAACAGCATACACTTAACCATATAAATTCTCTCCAGAAAAAAGGAGGCATGTAACATTACAGTTTGATGAAGTATTTCCGAAGGGTGCTTTGACATCTTGACCCGTTCAATGCCTGAGAATGTAGGGAGGTAGCCTGCACAGCCCAATGCTGATTCACGGCGGGAGAAGGGATATAACATTTGATTTGATAAGCATTTCAAACAGACAAAGCAAAGAGAAGTCTCCCTGACGAAGAGTATGCCAGAAGGACGAACCCCAATGCTGGTTATCATTGCCATCAGAGACCGATCCCGCGATAAGCGCTGGTCTAGGCGCCTGCGCAGTGTCTGTCAGTTGCCAGCGGCGCGGGCTTGGGCTTTGGGACCAGTTGTAAGTCCAGGGCTAAAAACTTGTACACGACAGCTACACGTGCTAGCTAATAGTATCAAAATAACATCCAAGCAAAACGTCACTATCGTGACGCCATGATTAGACTTTGAAGAAACACAGATTCATCAGATAATAGTCATGATTGACTATATCAGAGCCAAGGCAAAGGCCACTCCCAGAGTATTAGCAATAAAGCCAATGAGGTTGCTATGCCCAAGGGCAGGGCTAGCTCCGCCTTCATCGTCGCCAGTTGGTACAGCAGACTCGGCACCCTTGATCGTCACCCAAGGGCTTGGGGTACCAGTGACCGTCACATCAATCAAGGTAGTAGTGGTCCCTGCTTCTTTGAAGACAAGGCGATTTTGGCAGACGGATGTCCCGTTTTCGTGGTGGACGCATTCATATCTATCCTCCTGCACGCCCATATCTCCCGGCAGAGTTGTGGTTACCTCCTGGAGGACTCGAGTGGCATCAGCCTTGAGTGTTCCTGCGTTGTAAATTGGAGGGTGAGAAAAGCGGTATAACATACGAAAGATTAACAGCACCACGTACGGGTGAGAGTAAACACTTCATCGATGCCTGATGGAACTGGTGACTCGGTCCATGAGTAGACTTGCGAGTAAACGTAGTTTGTTGCCCCCGCCTCGTCGACCGAAACGGGGCTGGCACCGAGAAAAGAGACTGAATGAAACGGCGGAGGAGATCCCGAAGCCTGAGAGAACGGGACTGCGAACAATGTTACATCCTCAGCATGTGCGACTGTGGCATTTGTGTTAGTGATTTCTTGCTAATAGCAGATTGACTGATAACAAACCAGAGGCCAAGGTGACTGCCAGGGAGACTAGGAACAAATTCATCTTAGAAGAGATGGGAAATCAGGGATGTAAAGGAGGTTCGACCTGGCTTATGTAGGCACTGGCGAGCAAGACTGCCCAGACACTTTCTCCTGCTCCCAGTGATGTCGCCCATCTGTCTATTTACCGAACACCCGGACGTAGGTTTGAGGTTACAGCATTTTAACGGCACTTACTTACAAAGGCGATGCTTTCGCTGGAGTTTGCGGAAGAAGAAAGGGGGAATTGGACGCTATAGTTTGATGAAGTATTGCCGACGGGTTACACACACTGCAGCTGGCATGCAGGGAGAGGTATGTGGCCCGGGGCCCCGCATCGTTTATTGTTGACATTGAATGTTAAGCGTTGAATATGGACATAGTTCAAGGCGAACTAGCCTGGCGAACAATAACCGCGCTGCTTCTAGCCTATGCTATATCAGGCCCCAGACTTGAATATACAGCAACCCCCCCTCCCTCCGGAAGGAGTATATACAACTATAGTAGATGGTTTGGAGAATTTATTCAAGAAATAATAGGATAAAAAATGGAATAGCGACGGAATCAATGGGACGGCGGTTTCGGTGTGATATCAATTCCATCGACGGGATCTAGCTCTTAGTCGCTCTCTAACACAATCTCTCTCCTTTTTCAATGCGGAATTTCTCTCTACTAAGAACATAGAAGAGGCCATCAGGTACTCATACACCCAGTTGCGCTAGACATCAGCAGAAGATTAAGCGCTGGTCGAGTGCTGGCTCGGTTTTGAACTCACCGCGAGAGAGCCCCAACGCGAAAGAAACCAGCCGACAGCTTATGCCGTTGAGCAAGTCTCCCAGGTCATCCCTTCGAACTTTTCCCTATCCCATTCTTAGCGGTTTATCCCATTCCTACTAGAGGGCAAGAAGATGACGCCTGCGAGTCCAAGTAAAAGACGCTGTCGTTACAGCTCCGTGTGTTTAGCAAGAGTATTTACCAAGGTAATTCAGTTGTATGCGACAGCTCGTCGGCTCTCCAAGGAAGACTGGCCACTTCCACCCAGTCACTGATAAGCGCCAACCTAGACGCCCGTGAATTCAGAATTGCCCATCAACTTACCACGCACGTGGGCTCAGGAGGCACTTATAAGATTGAGCACCTCGAAGTTGTCATTGGCTTTAGGGCCAAATAATTATACATGACGACTACGCAAGCTAGCCACTACGAATGGATAGAGAATCGAATGTGGCATCCGAGCGATTTTCCAACATTGGGGCGTTATGATTATCAAACATCGAAGTACAGTATCATGCAGGCATCGTGAAATCGTCGGACCACATCCATAATTAACTACATCAAGGCCTGGGCAAACCCTACTCCAAGAGAAGTGACAATAAAGCCAGAGAGGTTGATATGTCCTAAGGAACGATTGGCCCCGCCTTCATCACCGCCAGTTGGTACAGCAGACTCGACGCCCTTGATCGTAATCCAAGGGGTTGGGGTACCCGTGACAGCGACGTCAAAAAAAGTAGCAGTGGTCCCTGCTTGCTTCATGACAAGGAGCTCCCGGCAGGTGGAAGTTCCATTGTCGTGGTGTATGCATTCATATCTTTCCTCCTGCACGCTCATATCTCCTGGCAGAGTTGTAGTTACCTCCTGCAGAACTCGAGTGGCGTCAGCCTTGAAGGTGCCTGCGTCGTGAGCCAGTAGGTGAGTAAAAGGCAAGGAAATCAGACAAGAGCTGAAAGCTTCACGTACGAGTCACCTGGGACGGTGCGCCTGAGATGGGTTCGAACCATGAGAGAGCTCGCGAGTAAACGTAGTGTGTTGCCCCCGCTTCGTCGACCGAAAGGCGGCTTATTCCTAGGAGAGTGTTTGAAAACAACGGAGGAGGCACTCCCGACGTAGAAAATGAGACTTCGAACAAAGTTACATCCTCAGCATGTGCGACTGGTATATCTATGTTAGTGAACTGCGAGTAGATTGCAATCGGTAGCGACAACCGATGACGAACCAGAGGCCAAGGAGACTGCCAGGGCGACTAGGAAAATATGCATTTCAGGAGAGGAGGGATATGAGGGATATAGTAATGGGGTTTGACCCGGCTTAAGTAGGTACTGGTATGAGATTTTTTCCAGCTCCCGCTAATCGCGCCCATCTATTCTTTCGACCGTGCACCCCGAAAAATGAACCACCTCATATGGCGTACCAGACCGGGTTTTAATCATTCCCCCCCGCTTTGCGTTTTTCCCCTACACTTTCGAGAGAATTGACTCCCCCCCGCACTTTTATTCTCCCCCCGCACTCGTTCATTTGTGACCTCGCACCCCCGCACTTTGGCAAAGTCGCCCCCGCACTTGAGATCATAGACTTTCCCCCCCGCACTTTGCGTTCAACCTCCCCCCGCACTCGCGGATTCGAAGTCGCCCCCGCTTTTCTCTCGCGGTGTCGCCCCCCCTCTTTTCACCAGTCAAGTCCAAGTGCCATTCAATTACCTCTTGAAGTCAAATTGACTATAAAGCTGCTTATTTGACTTTAGATTCGTGTATGTATACTCTACTGATGTACAAATGCATGTAACAATGGCCACTAGTCTGCAGATTCACCCTTCTGTACAGCATGGACACTTGCCTAATGGACATTCCGGTGTCCCTTCCTTATCTTCAATGGAAAAAGAGGAGCTCTTACTCATGTTCTTGCACTATGGCCGTCATCTAGAGTGTCTAACAGTAGAAATCTTCGCCCTCGGAACTTGGAAGTCAGAATACAGGAGCATCTGACAACGAATCCTCTGTTCACTAAGTAAGTAGCCGTTCTACTTAGCTGTCATCTCTGGCTACCTGGAGACGTCTTGATGGCACAAGTCGGTTCATAAATAACTGTACCCTCAGGTCATGGAGTTTTGATGCTCTCCTCATGGTACCTTGAACTCAAACTCAAACCGCGCTCGAGCGCGTAATCCTTTAGTCAAACGGTTTTCGTGATAAAGAGAGATGGCTTTTGGTATAATGAACCTGTATTCACGTCGCGATTCGGGTCAACATTGGTCTCGGTGCCAAGGCTATACCAAATGACGGCCTCCTGATGGTACCTTCAACTTGAAATCAAATCGCCCTTGAACGCGTCGTCCATTAGCCAAACGGTGTTTTGCATTAGATAGACCTTTGTTTTAGCTTTCTAATGGTATATACACTTCTATAGTAGCCATTAGCCCTGGCTAATCCCAAATATCACCATTTGTATTGTTTGAGGCAGCGCATATACGAAAAGAGTACATATGCCATTAGACATAGATAAATAAAGTGAGCTTTCAGTCTAAGATCTAATAGGGAAGTGCCATTAGAATACTCAACAAGATGCAGGCGTCAATGGATCAGCATGCACTATGCTCTGCAGAGTATGCATACACGAATCTCAAGTCAAATAAGCAGCTTTATAGTCAATTTGACTTCAAGAGGTAATTGAACGGCACTTGGACTTGACTGGTGAAAAGAGGGGGGGCGACACCGCGAGAGAAAAGCGGGGGCGACTTCGAATTCGCGAGTGCGGGGGGAGGTTGAACGCAAAGTGCGGGGGGAAAGTCTATGATCTCGAGTGCGGGGGCGACTTTGCCAAAGTGCGGGGGGGCGAGGTCACAAATGAACGAGTGCGGGGGGAGAATAAAAGTGCGGGGGGGAGTCAATTCTCTCGAAAGTGTAGGGGAAAAACGCAAAGCGGGGGGGAATGATTAAAACCCGGTCTGGTACGCCATAACCTCAAGTTGCTCATTTGGCGCTCCACAGCATAACAGCATTTACTGGCAAAGGGGATTTTTCTGCCAAAAGGGGGGATTGGCGATAGTTTGATGGAGTATTTCCGACGGGTTGTTTGACATCCTGACTTGTTCAATGCCTAGGAGAGGTAGCCCGCACAGCCCAATGTTGACACACGGGAGAAGGTTATCTAACGACGGAGTTGATAATCATTGAACGTTGAACATGGAAAAAGTTGAAGGGAAGCCTCCCTGACGAAGAGTACTCATGCCAAGGACAAACAACAACATCAGTAAATCCCCCGATCACTTGTGTACTTTTCGGGCTTTTTGACTGTCGGCAAGTCGGCAAGTTGGCAGTGGAAAAGTGACGCTTGCGCCGACATTGTATTTCACCTCTCCTCGTCGTTCTGCCATATTTTGAAGGCTAAACCACAGATAATGTCTCTTGGAGAAGTCCAAAACCTCTCGGGTCACTTGAATTCTGTTCGCCTATCATAAATGCCGCAGTCGATGTCTCTGTTGCCTGCCACGAGAGACTTGATCTTTCCATTCCCGGGCGCTGAAAGAGATGCGAGGAATACTGTTATGTTCCTCCAAACGAGTTTTCAGCAGTCTCTAGCTCATTAATTACCTACTTCTAGCCTCACATTGCGCTTTTTACATCTGCAGTGAGGGGGAGGAGCAATGAGCTGTGGCCGGCACATCAAGCTTTCGCACTTTTTCGCACTTTCTGTCACTTTTCGGGCTTTTTTACGACTTTCCTGACAGATATCCTGCATCACTTTTCTGAAAAGGGGACCTGTCTTTTCGGACTTGCCCACTTCAGCACTTTGATGCACTTTCAACCACTTTTTTGCACTTTTTCCACTCGCTCGGGTGGAAAAAGTGATCGGGGGATTTACTGATGAACGCTGGTGATCAATGTCATCGGAGACAGATCCCACAGTCTACCCCATTGATAGTAAGCGCTGGTCTAGACGCCCGCGCATTGTCTATCAGGGGCACGGGCTTTGGAAACAGTTGTAAGATTGAATACCTGGCTTGGATTCAAAAATAATAATAAGAGCGTCCAGGGCTAAAGAGTGGTACAGGATAGCTACGCATGCTGGCTACTAGCATGGATTGAGAACCAAACTAAGTTTAACTAACATCCAAGTGGGTTTTCAACATCGGATGTCTTTATTAGACTTTCAAGTAACATAGATCCATCAGAACATAGCTATAATCGACTAGATAAAGGCCAAGGCCAAGCCCACTCCTAGAGTAGTAGCAATAAAGCCAACGAGGTTGCTATGCCCAAGGGCACGGCTAGCTCCGCCTTCATCGTCGCTGGTTGGTACAGCAGACTCAGCACCCTTGATTGTCATCCAAGGGGTTGGGGTACCAGTGACCGTCGTTTCACCTAAGGTAAAAGTGACCTCCTCCCCTTTAGCGACAATGCGATTCTGGCAGACAGATGTCCCATTTTCGTGGTGAACGCATTCATATCTAACTTCCTGCACGCTACCATCCGTCAGAGTAGTAGCTACGTCCTGAAGGACTCGAGTGGCATCGGCCTTGAGAGTGCCTGCGTTGTAGATTGGAGAATGAGTAAAAGCGATATAGCTTATGAAAACTGGATGGTCCTACGTACGGGTGACAGTAAACACCCCACTATTTGACGGAGTTGGTGATTCGATCCATGAGTAAACTTGCGAGTAAACGTAGTCTGTTGCCCCCGCTTCGTCGACCGAAAGGGGACTGGCGCCGAGAAAAGAGACTGTAACGAACGGAGAAGCGGTTCCTGACGGGAACGGGACCGCGAACAAAGTTACATCCTCAGCAGCTGCGACTGCAACGTCTACGTGTTAGTAAACTACCGGTAGATTAGAAGTAACGACTGACGACGAACCTGATGCCAGAGAGACAGATGCCAGGACAGCGAGAAGCAGACGCATTCTCGAAGGGGTGGGATATGAGGCGTATGATGGAGTGCGACATGGCTTAAATGAGACTTTCTCTGGCTCTCGACCAGAGCGCCCATCTGGCTGTTGACCGAATACTCCGACGAAAAGAACCACTTCAATGTCACTATCCACACCATTTTAACAGCATTCGCTACCAAAGGCGATGCTTTCTTCGAAGTTTGCGGAAGAAAGGGGGCATTGAACGCTTCAGTCCTTCCGACGGATCCTGATCCACCCAATGCCTCATGCACACGTTGGGATGGGTAACCGACACACAGCCTACTATTGACAGACAGCGGGAGAAGCGGATCTGCTCGATTAGGGATTGAGTTGATAAGGGTTGAACGTTGAACACGGACATGGTTGAAGAAAAGCCGAATGAAGACTAAGCCAAGAGAACGACAATGCTTGGTTATGCGTGCCTCTGCCATTCTCCGGGTTCAACTGAATGTAGAGCACACTTCTTTGATCTTCTTTCACTTCTGTGTTTACAGCAGTACGGTCAAGCGGCATTCGCTATCAATGAAATTTCATGTGCTCGGTTTGAAGGAGTTGCACCGTCACTGTTACATGTGGCGCAAAGAGGCCAATCTGCTGAGATATCCCATGTAAAAGACCAGAAAGACTCGGAGATGCATTATGATTTGAATAATGCACGGAAAGGACAACACGAAGCATTTTCTTGGCAGTCTAGATGCGAAGGCGTCTCCGGTAAGCCTCGGCGGTTCTCCTCCTCTCAAAATGCTGGTAATACAATTGGTACAGAACGCCATCCCAGCTAAGACAATCCAGCTTAGCATTTCCAACAGGGTCGGCCAGAAGAGACCACTTACTAAGTCCAATTGTCGCTATCAGGCGCATCGCTCTCTGAAACGCCCATAACCCTTTGCTTCCGGAATTCAAACTTGCCTTGCTTCCTCAAAAAGGTGATAACCTCGCGCCCCAATTCCGCATCGCCAAATGTATATCGATATCGAAGGAGCTTTGAAGCAATGTAACCGGCAAGCTCAATACAATCCTCGTCCTTCTGCCATCGCCAACTGTTTGCGATTGCGGGGTCAACGGTCATTGGTTCGGAGGTGGAGGTGAAAATGCGATCCGGAGTGTCAAGCGTCTTCAAGGGGAGTCGCCAAACATGTCGATCGCCGACCCAGCGAGTCTCGTCGAAGTGGAATAGCTGCATCGCTCTAGGCCCATGAAGCCGGAGGTTGGTCGTGAAAGTCCATCCGCGATTTTGGTATTTCACGATGGCTCTGAGCTCCTTGTCGGTCAACTTATCGCCGTTCACAGTAGCGACACGTGCGTCGAAAGTAGCAGCTGCGTACATAGAGTATGCTGCCTCATACGAGATGAAATTCATCACGCATGCTAGACGGCCCAGTAATTAGTTGTGTTCGATGAGGGAAAGGAAACAAGGACTGACTGGAGTGGAACATCGCGATTGCGTGGAACGGGCAGTTCCTCGTAACGATGAGCTGAACGACGGCTCCATTCTTCTTAAACTCCATGACGGTACACATTCCCCCCGTTTACGTATGTTTCTTCGGGTGGCCATTCCTCATCGCTGCACTCGTTCTTGAGTTGTTCGATGTGCGACTCATAGTCGGGAAACGCCCCTATCGCCTGGTAGACGTAGCCTTCGCCCACGATCCACTCGGCCACCTCCACAGCTTCTTTTCGGAAGGTATAAATGTCGATATCAGAGCTTTCATAGAAAGTCCTATCGAAGTATTGCACAGCGGTTGACCCGGATACAAGGGTCCCTGTCTTGGCCTGTAATCTTCGGAACCCCGTCGTGTCCTTGAACCAACGACGGTAAAGTTTGTCGATATTGTAGGCCCTGGAGATGAAGTTGTGGTAGGCCTGTGTAGCTGACCGGCATGTTTTCCCCAGTCTGATAGCGTCCCCTGGGTCGACGAGAGACAGGATATTGTCGTATATGGGGGCGGCTGAGAATACCCCTTGTACGGCCTTAGTCTGAGATTTACGAGCCTGGAAACGACTGTGAATGGGACTGAACATAGTTTGAAAGGTGCTTGAAGGTTGTGGTCGACTGCTGGGTGCCTTCAGGAGCTTCAAAGTAAAAATTTGAGACAAGCTTGGACAAAGTTTCCAAGCCACCCTGACGCGTGACGCGTGACGCGTCACGCGTCACGCGTCAGGGTGGCTTGGAAACTTCGCGTGACGATCCAGACTCATTTTGATCCGGTTGCAGGCCCCTATTTAGGTTTGTACTTGACGGAGGTGGGCCCGACTTGCCGTTCGTTGGGATATTCCATGTACAAGGTAAGAAACAGGTGGATTGTGTACTATGGAAAGCAAAGATTGAAGCATATCTCCTCGACGGTCTAGATGCGGAGGCGTTTACGTTCGGCCTTGACGGCTCCCCTCCCCTCGAAATGCTGTGAATATAATTCATCCAGCACACCATCCCAGCTAATAAAATCTAGTTCAGCATCGGCTAGTTAAGAACCTAAGTGACTCACTAAGTCCAGTCGTCGCTACCAGGTGCATCGCTCTCGGAAATGCCCATAACCCTTTGCTTCCGGAATTCAAATTCACCTTGAGCTTTCAAGAAAGAGACAACCTCGCGCCCCAGCTCTACATCGCCAAAAGTATAGCGATATAAGAGAAGCTTGGAGGCAACAAAACCATCGACATCGACGCCGTCCCCACGTTTCTGCCATCTCCAGCTGTTGGCGACGCAGGGATCCACAGTCATAGGGATCGACGAAGGGGTGAAGATGCGAGCCGGGATGTCGAGGTCCTTCAGCGGGAGGCGCCAGGTATGCCGGTCGCGAACCCAGCGAGTCTTGTCAATTTGAAACAATTGCTTTACTTTGGGCCCGTGCAGTCGGATGTTGGTCGAAAAGGTCCAACCGCGAGACTGATACTTCATGATGGCTTTGAGCTCCTTGTCGCTCAAATCGCCGTTCGCAGTAGCAATCCGTGCGTCAAAGGTAGCAGCTGGGTACAGGGAGTATGCGGCTTCATACGAAATAAAGTTCATGACGCATGCTAGGTAAACCAGATATTTAGATATGCTTGACCAGGGGAGCGAGAAGAGGGACGAACTAGAGTGGAACGAGATGATTGCGTGGAAGGGGCTGTTCCTCGCAACAATGAGCTGAACGATGGCTCCATTCTTCTCAAACTCCATGACGGTACATATGCCGCTGAATTCATACTTCTCTTCTGTAGGCCATTCCTCGTCGCCGGACGTGTCCTCGAGCTGTTCGATATGTGACTCGTAGTCGGGGAACGACCCTTTCGGCTGGTAAACGTAGCCTTCGCCTACGATCCAGTCAGCAACTTCTACGGCTCCTTGCCGGGTGGTGTAGATGTCTATATCTGAGCTCTCGTAGAAGGTTCGGTCGAAGTACTGCACAGCGGTTGACCCTGAGACAAGAGTCCCCGTCTCGGCCTGTAACCTTCGAAAACCTTCCGTGTCCTTGAACCAGCGACGGTAAAGTTTGTCGATGTTGTAGGCCCTGGTTACGAAATTTTGGTACGCCTTGTTACCCACAAAAGATGCTTTTCCTAGCCTAACGGCGTCGCCAGGATCAAGGCAAGAGAAGATGTTGTCGTAGATAGGAGCAGCTGAGAAGATATCTTGCACGACCTTCTTCTGAGCCCGTCGAAAGCCAAACCGACGCATGGTTCTGGAGTGGAGTGATTTAATCTCTACTGAATGGCTGACCTCTTAAATACCCAGGACTCAGGAACCAAGAAATGAGACCTCCGAGACAAAGGCTGCTGTGAGACCCACCGACTCGCCCTTTGATCCGCCCTTCGATCCGCCTATTCATTGCCCGAAATTAGGGTCTTTGTTGACTCCGGAGGTCCCAGAATTTATCCATGGCTCTATTCGGCTCATTTATAGGGTCTCTGATAGTGCTGAGCATAGTGTGTTCCTCGTAGTTCCTTCGCAAATGCAGGTCTTGGAAGCCCACTCGCATCACCGCCAGCGAAATGATCATCAGTCGTTCATGATCTGGGACAGAAGTCCGCCTGAACGCCTCCCTGGCGCCTTCTCAGTTACTCTCATCTTCGACTTTCTTTTGTCCGTGTTCTATTCGTTTCTCTTTTCCATTCATTACGGGCCTCTGTAAAACACATCCGGGATTTGGCTGGCTGTAATCCTTGATCACGTTGCGTCGCGACAATGAGCAATTCAACACGCTCACGAAAGGCAGGCAAGGCAAAGAAGGTCCCAGAGAAGGAACCTACCCCTCAGCCCTCGAATGTGCGTAAACTTTTGATATATATAGGCACTCAGACTTAGTGGAAACAGGAACAGGAATCTCCCATCTCCCAAGCTGCGCCGACATCGAGCACTGGAACCAGAGTATTGTGGTTTGCCCTTCTAGCCGGACTCTTAGGCGCCGCGTATCTAGTACGTGCAACAAGTCCTGACAATGAAAATATTGGCTCAGCAGACGGAACTTGTAGAAACCTGATGTCTTCCTAAATTTCTTCGACGCATGGATTGGCTTCTCAGAACACAATGGTGCACAGAGCCCTTCGAGCCCCTCCTCCTTCACGGCGCCGTCTGAGCCAGTGGTATGGCTAGCTGCCGACGAGCCCAAACGCAGTGCTGTCGTGGATGCTTTCAAGGTCAGTTTGACTATGAATACTGTCAGCCTATCCATCTAACAGGAGTATAGCACGCCTGGAGCGCATATGGTATGCCTTTTGCTTCAAGCATTGAATCAATACCGACCTAGCCAATCTTAGAGCGGGACGCTATGGGGAAAGACGAATATCATCCTCTCAGCCAGCAGGGAAGCAACCTTGTGCCAGGAACTCGTGGAATAGGCTACACAGCTGTAGATGCCATTGACACCATGCAGCTCATGGGTCTGAATGCAGAATACGCGCGGGCGCGTGAGTGGATCAACAGTTCCCTAAACTTCGACCAGAGTGGTCTGTACAGTGTATTCGAAGTGCGTTCTTCCTTATGATGACCTCTCCATGCATGGTATTAACAAGGTTTAGACCACCATTCGTATTCTAGGCGGCCTCTTGTCAGCGTACCATCTTTCTGGGAACGACCCGATCTTTCTCATGAAGGCAATTGACGTCGGAGACCGTTTGCTCTCCGCGTTCGAGGATAGCCCTTCTGGTCTTCCCCTTCCCTACGTCGACTTGCTCAAGCGAGAAGGAAAACAAACAACCGACTCTCCAGGCCTTGTGAGCGTTGCTGAAGTCGGGACTTTGCAACTGGAGTTCAAGTATCTTAGTTACCTGTCTGGTAACCCAGAGTACCAGCGGGCTGGAGAGCGTGTGATGGAGGTTTTAAGGAGAGCCAAGCTGCCTCATGGGTTGGCATCCAACTTTCTGAAGTGCGTGCGTTCTTTAGCGTTCGGGGACCGTTGGCTGACCATGGGATAGCTGGGAAGAAGGTCAATACATCACTTCTACTGTTGGCCTAGGCTCTCGAGGAGACTCTTTCTATGAATACTTGCTGTAAGTCGGCATTCCCATTGAATTTGCAAATGCTAACTTGGTGTCCAGGAAGCAATACATCCAAACAAACCAGTCAGAACCGGTATATCAGGAGGTATGTACTGCCATACTGCGCCACCCCTCGCTCTGACACTTGAGATAGAGTTATCAAGAGACGATGAACGGGGCTCACGAATACCTCATAAAATCAAGTCCTGGAAACAACCTCATCTACACCTCTGAGCTGTGGCCCGAAGAAGATGCTGCAAAGGAAATGTAGGTCTCAAGCCTTCCCTGCTATTCCGAACCTTACGAACTTGCATAGCTCGTGGCGTCTGACGCCGAAACAAGATCATCTCGTCTGCTTCCTCGGAGGTTCGCTCATGCTTGGCGCCGTCAACGCCCGTGCCAACGTTCGCACTGTGTCTCGACCTCCGCAGCGTGACGAACTTACGGATGATGGCTGGAGAGACTGGAAGACGGGTGTGGAGTTGATCAGGACATGCATGAAGACTCACGATACCTCAACGTACGTATTCGCCCGGACGACCTAGAGTGCTCATAGCCAACCTGACACGCTACTAGTGGACTGTCTCCAGAAATCGTCTACTTCAGAGTGCCGAGCGACGGCATGGATAAGTTTGACTTTGCTCCTGAGGACTGGTATATCCGGGGTGCACAGTGCGTTTCACTTTCAGGGTCTGCAAGGAACTCCAGAACTGACCACCACCTGCAGACCTGGCCTTCCACCACCTTATGATGCTCGCTACATGCTCCGCCCTGAAACCATCGAATCTCTCTTCATCGCATTCAGGTTGACAGGTGACCCTATCTACCGCGAACATGGATGGCAGATCTTCCAGTCAATCGAAAAGCACTGTAAAGTAGAAACGGGAGGATACGCCACTGTTTTGAATGTCGACGAGAATCCAGCAAGACTGGAGGACAAGATGGAGACGTTCTTCCTGGTGAGTCCCTGACTTCGCAATCCAAAGTTATCCAACCCACTGATAAGCGTTCAGAGCGAGACTTTGAAGTACCTCTTCCTTCTCTTCTCGGATTCGAGCGTTCTACCCCTTGATAGTGAGTGTTTTAAGCATCGTCACCCGGTTCCAATTCGCTGACTTCTTTCGAAGAATATGTCTTCAACACAGAAGCCCATCCATTCCCTATCCTATCTGGCGTGGACCAATTGTAGATCTAGGCATCCGTGCGTAAACTTGCTCCTAAATGCTACGAATTCTGCGACACGCATCGATCTGTAACGCCCATTCAGCACGGTTTGCCAGTGTGTCATCAGAGCGCCTATTCATCTCCACAACCATGGTAACGAGTTCTCATGATCACAAGACCAGTTCACTTCCTTTAAAAGCTTTGGACCATCTTTTCGCTTCTTTCAAGTCAACTTCCACATAGACCTCGCGATAATCGGACAGGCGCTTGTCGATTTCGTTTCGAGTTCTAAATAGAAGTTTGCTGCCGCCCTCATATCCAAAATCTGCTTCTCTAGTAACTGCAATGGCCATGCGCAACAAGATCAACGCAATTCCCGTCTCTCCTGAAGAGGAGGAGCGGGTCGCCACATTTGCTTCAATACTGAACCCTTCCAGATCTCAAGGAATGGAACAGGCAATGGACCGTGCCATCCCCGGTTTGAAAGCCCAGTACCCACCACTTGAGACTTTGCCCTGTGCCAAAGTCATTGTCGGGGCCTATAATGTATGCGATAAACCAGGGACCAAGGCATGTGCCAATTGCAGGCTCGTGTCGTATTGTTCTCTGGTCAGTAGTGTTTGCCGATCTCGTACTTTGCTTGAGACTAAAGCGAGCCTCCGATATTCAGGGATGTCAGAAAGAGCATTGGAAAACTCATAAACAAGGTTTGTCCCATGATTAACTTTGCTACTGTTTTAGGTTGCTAAAGAAACATTTAACAGACTGCAAGAACCCTATGAAAAGTGAGGATTGGCTGCCAGATTGGGCTGCACAGGGTCGGCAACCCTCCTTCATGGACAACGCTCCTGGACGAGAGACCATTTCGAAAGATGACCCAAAGTATGGACAGTCATTGGCAGTTGGTGTCGCATTGTGAGGACATTCCAAACCAACGTATACCGTTTCGCGGCTTGCTCACACGTCCTTCGTCGATAGATGGGGAAACACTCCAGCCGTAGATGTTTTGAACCTGCCAAAGAACGAGAATGATGGGACGAAGGACTATTCAGTTGCATTTCCCGGCAAGTCACCCGTCCAAAGCAAGCCACAACAATTAACTCACGTACTTTCTTTTTTCCAGCATCCGGAGACCTTCGACATCTAGTCAGAACTGTCAACAACCTTCCCTCAGATTTTTCTGGAAGCCTGTCTGCTCTGTTAAATGACGGAAACCCGCATGTCACCGTTCGCAATTTCACGATTCTAGCAATCATGGCCAAAGTGGAAGACGAGTCGCTCGCCGCTGACATTGCGCTTCACTACTGGTACTCAGCCTGCATGCCTACCGAGTATCACTTCCACGTCATCCACGCCATCATTCGCTGGGTAAAGGAGAAGGAAGCAGGAACGGCCATTCGTCTTGGGAGGCACTCCACGTTGGAGGCAATCCTGTCGCCGGAAGCGAGTAAAATTCTCACTCACAACAGTACTGCTACAATGTCCCCCGAGCAGGCTCAGAATGAATGCGATCGAGTCAAGCACTCAGCTCACCGCAAGGATCTCAGGGACCGCTACTACTACAAGCTGAAGCCGTCCCACCGAGTGGCATACCAAGAATTCAGACGGTTTGGCTTGCTTCTCCCTTTCGGAGCCGTAAATCACCACTTCAACTATCCGAACACCTCCTTATTCTCTCTGAGCAGCAAGTGGCTGCAGAGCGACTTTGCTGAGCCCCTAAATGGTTGGGAGTGAGTAATCCTCCAATCAGCAGTTGTTCGTCCCTAACTCGGAATTTTCAGTGTAAAGGAGGTCTTGGATGCAGGGAAGAGACACGGGGCCATGCCGGAGGACATTTACGGGTGTCTCTACTTCTACATCACAGAGCAGCTTCGGCTGTTCGTGAGAAGGCTCAAAACATTCAATATCACTATCACCCTATTCGACATGGAGGCATGTGAGCTTGCTGCCATGCTGAAGGAGCGAGGGGAGACTGCATCGACTTCCAAGAACGTTTTCCCAAACTCGTTCGATAGGATTGCTCTCTCGAACATCACGGACGAGAACTACGTAGGACTTCGCAAGTCCCTGACCGCTTGGGCCCCACTCCTCTCTTCGAGCTCGTCAGCAGTCGTCGTGGCGTACTTTATGAACTGGGTCTTCTTACAACCCGATGGAAGGGTGCGAGACGCAGGCAAGAGAGCCTTGAATGATGCCATAGAGAAATACATGGACAAGGTCAAGGTAGGTGCCCTGCACTTTGCCAGATGCATGCTTTAACCCACGAGGCAAATAGGTCAAAGAGAAATACGACCGCCTTGGGTCTAACGCGTCTCTGCTTGGTGAGTTCCCTGACGAGACTTTTGATTGGCCAAGGCTTACACCACTCCTCGAAAAGCGCGATCGTCAGCAGACATGCCTCAGATGTTGGGTGCAACCGAGGCGTTCTACGATAACTCGGCACCCTTCAACACCTACCTCAAGAAGCGAGGGCTTCAAGATATACTAAGCTCAACAAAGCTTGTCTTACGAGAGAAGCATACCGTTGTGCCTCATGTGAGTCGCGCACTGCTGTCGTCGCTCGGCGTGTTCCGTCTGCTAACTCACTTCAAGCGCATTGGAATTCCTTTGGAAGCACCTTCTTCGACCCTTCCATACCTTAGCTTCCCAGACGATGAAAGCTGGTACAACTATGTAAGTCTGCCCAAATAATCTTAGTCGCCCAGTGCTTACCACCGTCCCCCTTTTACAGGGAGTGCTTGGATCATTTACTTGGGCTGAACGTTTCGTCGAGCTCGGGAGGGCTCAAGGAGCATAGCTCATAGCTTGTGGTGAAAAACCTTTCCCGCATTTTGCGAGATCTTGAAAGTGAAAATCTGAATATCTTACTGCTACAAACACATACAATGGAGAACGTAACCAAAATGCTAGAAGGAAGTTCTACGGTACACCAACCATCTACAGAGTCAAGTTTGTCTCTTGCTGAGGAATAACTATCAAACGAGCACGAGATATCGAATCTATGCCATCAACTCCCTGGTTCTGTTGACCGTAGCGTCGGCGAGTGCGGTTTCGTCGACTTTCCCGATATCTAGGGGCTCCGCGGTTGCTGTTCTAGGAGTGACAGGCCCTTTAGATTCGGTATCGCTGAGACTACTCTCACTGCAATCGCTGTCTGCCCGCGAACGGGATGAGACGTCGTCTGTTCCATCCAGCGACAGGGCCGACATAGGGGAGTCAAGACCAGTGGCCGAAGATGTGGTTGCGGTTGTTGTAGGAGGCATCACTCGGGTACCGTCAGGCGCGATCCCACACATTCTACGAGGAAGAAGGGAGTCAGCGGGGCCATCCTTCCGACGACGATTGAAACGCACTCGACAATCTGGTCCCAATAAGAATTTGGCTCAAACTCCCATTGATAGGATCCGCCAAAGTCGGCATCCAATTGGTTCGCAGGGATAAGGTCAAGAAGGTTAGGATTGAAGCGCATCTACAACACCGGTCATTTGTTAGGGCATCGGAAGACGGTGGCGGTAAAAGTAAAGTACATACCTTGTCCCTCGTGACGGGGTCTAGGAAGGGCGAGATGCCCTTGTAGAAGAAGTTGAGAATGAAGGGAAGGTTGACAACACATGCTCGTCCAAGGGTTTCGACGTAGTGTTGTTGAAGGATATTGAGGACTTTACGAGCGATGGAAATGGAGGGGTTGGTGCGAAGCGTACATGAACGGTAGTCCACGATGATCACCAGAGATTCTTGCCCGGCAGGCATCAGGTCTTTCGCTCGTTCTCTGCAGGCAAGATCGTTAGCAGAGGGAAAGATGACAGGAACAAGCACGCACAAGCACCATACGAGATGCCTCAGCTGTCGATCGCTTCGTTCTGTGTTCTCAAGCCCAGGGCGCATGTAAATGACAGGCCGGCCATCCGAGTCGAAGCCATTCAGGATGCTATTTTCTCATGAGTACTTCGTCCTTTTGACAGTGTAGAGAAATCAAATACATTTTGCCAGTCTCGGATTCAATCTTGACATCGTCAGGAATAATCAAGTCGGGTTTGAAATCGCGTCGCCATTCTAATGTCGCCTTGATCCTCTTCTCTGCGTCGGCAAGATTCCATTTCGCCGCCCTCATATACCGAGGGTGGGTGTCAGGTCGGGATAACCATCGGGTCTCCCATTGATGATAGGGATCTGAGGGTGGAAGAGTGATGCTTGTGGTATACTGAGTCACCATTCAGCACACTGGAGGGAGAACGAATGCGAGGAGAACGCTACCTCTTTCAACAATTCGATCATCTTTGTCTGCTCCTCTGTGTAGGTGTAGACAGGGCGGATAGTAGTCCCAGGCTCGGGCTCCTGGAGGACGTTACGAGTTTTCACAGACATGGTGCGATAGCAAGAGGGCAGAATGGCGGATGCAGACACTAGCTTAAGCCTTCAAGGATGGCGGCGGCGGCTGAAGCTAAGTTGGCGAATAAACGTGGTCACCGTTACTTTCTGACCCGAATATCGGTAGGTGGTATCGCCGTGCAGCAGAGGTATCCGAGAGGGAAGAAAAGAAACCAGAAGTAGACAGGGATGAAAGAAAACGTTGAGATCGTGAGGTCAGGATCGAACGGAATGTCAGTCAGCGCTTACCCACTCACCTATGACCAATGGGGCCTACTCTTAGTCGGCCCGTCGGTTAGCAGACAGGCTTACAGATATTTGTGGAACACAAGTCGGATAACCCACAGAGGGCGAGGGGCAGGTGTTTGATGGGGAGTCAGGGATATCAGCGGTAGGAAGCCATGATATACGCACTTATAGCAACAAAAGGAGGGTGGGGACCCAGGCGAAGGCGCCTGAGTTCCGAAATAACGCAGAATAGCAATATCATTAGAAAGCCGCAGAACGTGGAGGAACCGTAATCTTGATCCATTGGGCCTCTTGGTACCCTCTTTTGGATACCAATTCATCATCCCATCTGACTGAGATAAAGCGGCGGCAACTGCACAGATACTCGATGTGAGAAAATGATAGAACCCACAGCATAGAGGCCCATACGATACGCTTCAGCTGACTCGAGCCCAGCGGGCTCGGGTTGCCCCTGGCAAGACATTCAAGGACAACGAGAAATAAGCGCCAGACATGGTGGGGAAACGAGATGCCGCTGACGTGAGTCGAATGATGTTGCCCTTGCCGCGTGCGAAGCCGAGCCCGCAATTCCGCCCGTGACGTAAACTGGCTCTGTCCGACTCTGACCACCAAGCGCCCAGGATTTCGAAGCATGAGGACGCGGTTCGTGCTTAGTTTGCGGCTAGCGCGTTCACCTGGCGTGTACTGAGTTGCGAGCAGATACATATGCACACTTCTTCTGCTCTGCCCGTTTCTAGCACTGGCCAATACAGAAATAGTCAACTTTGCTGCTGAAGCCATCGAGAATCCAGATATTCACTTTATTCACGAGTGGTCAGTTTGGTCAGCTCTATGCGGAAATCAAGGCTAATGATGCAGAATCCACCAGGCCTGTACTAGATGCACAATATTCATCCCTTCGCTGGGATCTGGGGTCCAATCCATCCAACGCTACCAGTGAAATCAATGGCGAACCGTGTCGACAGCTCTTCAACTGGTCGCCTTCTGAAGAGTCAAAGGGCTGTCTCAAAGAGCTCTGGATGATTCTTGACATCGACTCTTCTCCCGACTGGGAGCACTACTCCAAGTTCACCCTTAGGTTATCATGGCCTGCCTCCGTACGTCCTTTCCCCGTCCTGAACTTCGGTCAAGGCTGAGATTCTCGTAGCATCCCGTAGACGCGTATCTCAAGGTCTTCTCCCCCACCGACATTGCATCACTTCCACGTCCAGGCCCACCACGCCGCTCAAGAAACCGTTTGCAAGCGCGCAGTCCCCCACCGACAACCCATACCCGAACCAAGTACGCACGACTCCAGCTGCTTAGCACGGCGGTGTGGACACCGTCAGCCCTGGAATCCAACCATATAAGCATGCTGGATAGTGTTCCTCTCATTCTTACCTTGGAACCTCTCCTCTTTGGGGTATTACCAGAAAGTGTCCTTCCGACTGTTGCCTTCGTGGCGCTGGCAGCTGCCCTTGGTTTGTTCATTGCTCGTGCTCTTGTGAACTATCTTGAAGGTGTTACATCTGTGACACCGGCACCCAAATCATCCAAAGAGGAGTGAAGTTCAAGGTATTGCGTCGAGAAGCAGAGGCGATCACTGTTAGCACCCTGTATTGTATATACACGAGGACATTTAGCAAATGTCATTCCCGAGAAGGGAATGCAGCTCCGTTGTAGTAATGTAGTATAAATGGTATATAAAACCCCGATGGCAAGGCAATAAATAATTCGGAAGAACTACACAAGCCCAAGGTCAAACCGGGAGAAGAAATTTAACAGTCTAAAGTCTAGAAACATCCGAACCACTTCCTCTTCTTCGCGTCCTTGCTATCCTCCTCGAGGACGTCGTTCTCCCTGATAACCTTCAAGAATATACTCTCTAAGCTTGCCTTCTCTACGGTGTATTCGGCAAAAGAACCGTTCGATAGAATTTTGAAGAGCTGAGCGAGGGTTATCCCCGACCCGTCATTTGCCTCTGCGACAGGTACTTCGAACCGGGTGGCGACGTCGTCGGCCATCTTCGCCCCTGGTATTTTAGACATGAGCGAACGGGCTGCAACGACTTCGTCTCGTGTTCTGCAGGTAAAATGAACTTCGTATGTGCCGTAACGAGCTGCAAGAGACTCGGTTGTTCCCATTGCTAGCCATTCCATTAGTTCAAGTTGCTTTCACTCGGAGTGTAGACAGGTGAACTCACCAAGAAGGCGCTTGGCGAGGATGCCAACTTTGTTTGCGAGAGCCGAAGCCTCTTCCATCGAATCTAAAGAACAACGTCAGTCAGGCTAGAGGCATCACTCCGAATTCGACTTACGAGTAGTGATGATGATGGCTTTGCCCGTAGCAACCTTCCTGAGGGTTGTCCACATTTCGCGCTTCATCTTAGGATCAATACCCGTCGAGTACTCGTCGATGAGCACGACTGCAGGATTGCCCATAAGTGCAATGGCCAGCGCCAGCTTTCTCTGGTTCCCTCCTGACAGCTTGCTAGCCAACCTGTCAGCGTATTGGAGGAGGGCAGTACCCTTCATGACAGTCTCGACGCTTTGTCTGGTGTCTTCGTTGGACAGACCCTTCAGACGACCATAGATGAGGAGATGCTCTCGGACAGAGAGTTGGGAATCAATGGCAGTGAACTGAGGGCAAACGCCAAGATTCGCTCGAGCTGACCGAGGGTGGCTCACAACCGAGGTACCGTTGATCAAGATGTCACCTGAGTCGGGCATAACATCTCCACCTGTGGCCAAGGTTAGACTAGGATAAAGGTGAGATGAGACAAAACGTACGAATCATGTTGAACGTGGTTGTTTTGCCCGCTCCGTTAGGTCCAAGTAGAGCAAAGACGGTGTCCCGGGGCAGGCTGAAGCTGACGTCGTCAACGACCTTTTGGTCGTAGGTCTTCGAGACCCCCATGACTTTTAGAAGATCATCCGAGCTCGATGCCTCCTCTGCGGCCGCGAGACCGTCTGCTTGGGCTTGCTTTTCGTCTGAGTTGAAGAGGGCCTTGAGATCCTGGACGCGTCGCGCCGTTCGGGATCCCGAGTCATACCAGACCAAGAACGCAAGGAGAACGAGGGCGTAGACAATCAGGTAGAGGATGGGACCGCCATAGCGCGTGATAGAGCCCATTGATGCAGCAGTGACCACATTTCGGCCGTCACACAGGAGCTGGAAGAGGTTGACTGAGACGAGAGCAGCTCGTGCCTAGCACAAAGGTGAGCCATGGTAAGTGTGGTTTAGCAAACTATGACTTACGACGCTGCAAACAGGTGCAATAAGGGAAACAGTCCAGTGGATGATACTGATGGTCTGCTGCGCTGTTGAGGTCTCGCCATATGTGAGGACGAGGAGGTAGCCGGAGAGGTAAAGCTGAAAGGCCCCTCAGCCAAGAATTTGTTAGGGAGGCAGAGGTGACGTACGATAAAGATGATGAACTGGTATCCGGCCACTGCAGCAAAGGCAGAAAGTGGGGAAGACATGAATAGAGATGCGCAATAGGCAAATAGAGCCCCAGTGATGCCATACAGAACCATTACCAGCCACTGCAAGCGACGTCAGCCGCGTTTCATGAAGGGATATGAAAGAGACGGTACCAGGAATCCAAGGCCATGGAAATTGCTTGACGCAACAGCAGCGAAGACAATAGTGATGATCGTGGAGATGATAACGACTGAAATGGTATCGAAAAGCAAGTGTCCAAGCCACAGTCCCACCGGATCCGTCAAGCCATTGGAAAGTTGCATTGCCTGAACAGAGGAACGCCGCTCCCTTGAGACATACAGGGCGTAGAACGCCGGGTATACAGCCTGAAGAAGTGTTAGCACGATTGTAATCAGGGATAGATGTATCCATGAGCTTACCATGAAGATACCAAAGAAGATCATCCATCTCAGAGAAATGAGGGTGCCTGCCGCACGTCCAGGAAGCGCCGCAAATTCAGTCCAGAGAACCTGAGGTGCCTCGGCGTCCGCTGCGCGAGCGAAGAGAACGTTGCTAGCCAAGTTAAGCATCACGAGCCCATTCAAACCAGGGGGCGAAGCTTCCCAAGCGATCAAAGCCTCATTGTTCTCCTCGTTCAGGGAGATGCCACCAAGGCTCATGATCTTGTAATTGTCTTTGATTTGTTGGACAAAGTCTTCGCTGCTTGAAGCATCATTGGTGTTAAATAGAGCATTGACCTGGGGCCCAAGGACGTCGGTAAGACCCGGTGGATACGTGAGGACATTGGACGTCGCATTTCCTCCTTGAATTTGGAAGGCAACTGGAGCAACGACCGGGATAGGTCGCAGAGGCTGGCGGCGCACTTCACAAGACTGGGATTTGCCAGTGATGAAAACTAGAGGAATACACGTTCCTGCGATGGCGATCCCAATGGTCAAAAGCTGGGATAACCAACTACGCCTGGCGATAAGGACCCGCTTATGGAATATCGTGAGTGCCTGCCGGAATGGCGAGACTTTCCGACCGCTGGGGAGGTTGAAAGAAGATGCCGATGCATCCTCGTTCGTGGTTGGGACAGTGACAGCAGCTTTCTCCTTCTCCACCGCGTCTTCAGAGATTCGGGCACCTTCCGTGTCGTTGGTGATGAGCTCCAAAAAGATATCCTCGATGGTGGTCCCGAGAATATCATAGGATAACGCATGGTATTTCTTCCCATCTCTTTCAAGAAGCTCGAGTACCTGTTGAACCACGGCAGAGTCCTTCGATTTGAGGTGGTATGACCACTGGTCGGGAGAGGGAGACGAGGTGTATACGTGGGGGGCAATTTCACGGATGGCAGCGAGGAGTTCAACGCGGGAGGTATGATCAGAATGGTTGAAGGTGACCACGATGGAGTAACCTTCACCCAGATCGCGCTTGAGGGAAACGGGTGAGCCTGCTGCAACGAGTTTTCCTGGGGCAGCGAGGATAGCGATTTCATCTGCGAGAAGATCTGCCTCGTCCAAGAACTGGGTTGAAAAGTCAGCTAAACATCTTGCTAGCGGGGAGAATAGAGAACGTACGTGAGTGGTGAAGACGATAGCTCGATCTTCTCGGAAGGACGTCAGAGTCCTCCACAGAGCACGTCGACTGAGGGGATCGACACCAGACGTACACTCGTCCACCAGCACAACTATCGAAAACTGAGTAAAACAACCGCTTTCAGTAGCTTATGCACGGCAAAACTCACTCTTGGAGCCACCCAGTAAGCCGATCGCCAACTGCAACTTTCTCTTTTGGCCACCACTCAGATTGTTCGCATTCGATTTGATCTTCTTCCCAAGGTCACAGTTGTGCAGAAGTGCTTCCAAGTCCTCGTCAGGGTCAGAGGTGGGAGACCATTTGACCGCTCTCCACACCCGCAACGTTTGCAGACAGGTGAGTTCAGGAAAGAGGACATTCTTCTGGGGAACAAGCCCAATTGTGCCGCGCGGAGGACGGAGGTGACCGCCTTCAAAGATAACTTGACCAGAAGTCTGTCCAGCAAGACCTCCCACAATTGACATTGTTGTGGACTTTCCAGCACTGTGTTTCTATGTCAGCATCAAACAGACGAATATATAGCAACTCCGTACCCATTGGAACCCAAGAGAACAAAGATACCCGTCTTGGGCACATCAAAGCTCAGGTCGTTGATCGCTGTCACGCTGTTCTTTGAGCTCCAGCGGGAACCTGGGAAGACTTTCTTGACGTTGCGGACAGAGATGGCGATGTTCTCGGGAAGAATGGTGTCCGCGGTATTTGATTTCTTGACCCAGAACTTCCACCAAGGCCTACTGTTTGGTACTTTGGCTTCATAGAGCCTACGCTCCCAGCGGGTAGCGATGTACGGCCACAGGAAGATGTTGATCTATAAACAGGGTTAATTCTGGTGCAGTGGAAACAAGGGATACGAGCGTACCAGTGCAGCCACGACAACGGGAATAAGCGAGATATTAAACTCAGGGTCTCGTTTCACCAGATTCGCTCCCAAATAATGGAGCTCAAACCCACAAAGGGACCTTGTCGCAAAGACGTAGTACATTGGCGGGAAGATGATGGTCAAGAGAAACGCGGCGCCTGTCGAAGCTGACTTGAATACCAGAGCTACGACGGCGAGGACAATTGCAAGGAATGTCGTGACAACAGCTGCAAGCTGAGGACTCTTTCCAAAAGGCGCGGCGACGAAGAAAGACCAACTGGCGAGGGAGAGGCCGAAGACGACATGGACAAGCAGGATGATACCAAAGTTGGTTTCTGCCCAGATGCGAGCTCGCCAGACAATGGAAATGACTACCCATGCTGGGAGGTACGACAGAGAGATGCTGAGATGCCAAGAGCTGATGGAAGATGTTGAGCGGGAAAGATTCTGAAATGCGCAGCAAGACGGGAACACGTACGTGATGCGGGCTTTGTCAGTGAGACCCATTGCTTTCATGTAGGATGTGAGGCCATAGGCACGTTCTTTGGCGAAGGAACCGGGCAGCTGATAGGTTATACCTACGAAAGCGATGAAACTGGTAAAACCAATGAGTGGAGTTATTTAGACATCGTGGACAGCAACTCACAATCCAAGGACAAGCAAGTCTGTGATAGCATCCACGTAACTCAGGCGTACATCCCTCAACTGCTCCTCGTTGGTTGCTTGAGTGAATGGCCATTCTCGAGGTGTTGGAACTTGGACTCCAGTCTTCGCTTCAATGATGGCCTAGAAATGTCCCTCGTGAGCATCAGTGCAAGAAAGAGACCGTTCCACAGCATACATGGTCGACAGCCCATTGCAAAGGGAATATTCTCTTCTGGAAGTCCCCACCGTGATCCTCCACATCGATATATGACAACCCCTGGTCAGCATAGATCGTGTAGTTGATGGTTCCCGTATCCGGTAACGCTTGGAACGACAGAGCAGCGAAGCATTTAGAGAAAAGATTGAAGTTCTGAGGGCAAGCTTCTACGATTGCTTGTGGCGTATCAACCTTCATAATTGCTCCTAGTTGCCGGTCACTGAATCGGGCAGAAACGCGGTCCATGATGTCCTGGGCGGATGGGCTGCTGGTTCCATTGGTTGTATCTGCCCACACAAGTTTGAGAGAGCCATCGAATTCGCTATTCAGTTGACGGAGAGGTGCCGGGTCTGCGATACCAAGCTAAGGTGGGGTTGGTCAGACTGCGCAGTTCATGCAAAGATACAAGGCAACCCATACGTTGTTGAGCTCAGACAAAAACAGCTGAGCAAAGGCTAGGAATGCGCCGTATGCGATGGGGAGAACAAAACATCTTGCAACGTTGATCTAAAGACAGGTGAGTATAAGCGCAAAGAACCAGTTTACCACTTGCAATGGGAGACTTGAACTGCACAATCCAGTTCTTCCAAATGAGAGCCTTCAGCTGAATCCAAAAGAGGGATGCCATTCGGTCTACCCTGGCATGGGGTGAGGGAGGTAGTGGTACGGGTCAAAAGTGAGAAAGTGATAGGTTGCGAGAATGGAATCGTTATCCTATACACCCGGCGCTGCGCTCGTGCTGTGCGCTCGCAATGCGCCTTTGCATGACGCTCAACTTGGCCGCCGTCTGATGTCCCTACGCAAATAGTCTGCGTCCGTCTGATCTGATGCCCCTGGCAACATCATCGGGTCGCCAAGCCTATAGATCTGAAGGCTTGTCCGCTGTTGGTGACCGAACATCGCGAGACATCGCGTGCGTTACACGATAGATGGGGGAGGCCTTGGTGGCCTCATCGACGCTCCCGCATAGGCCTGCATGTACGCGGCCTAGACCTCAGCAAATACACCAGTTGTCGCCGAAGTAACACCGTGATGAGGCATTCACACATCAACGTCCAAAGCTGTAAAGTAGTCAAAGACACAAGAGTCGGTAAGGCTTGGACGCGTAAATAACTATGAGCATTTCAAGTCTTCATAAATATTCTACCTTTAGGCTTTCTGCAGTCACTCGGGTGCCTGATGATGACGAACAAATCCCGAGAAAACCGGCGTCTCCAATAGGAAGCACTCCTTCCTAAATCTAACAGCTAGACAGCAGCCGCAAAGTGTACCAAACAACACGACAAGACGTAAATACTGGTTGCTTCTGTTCTTTCCTCCTCAGTATCCTACCTAATTCCGGCCTGATCATGCACGCGTCGATTTCAGCCAAGGTGATGATCGAGAACGAGGGAATTGCGCCAGCTTGTTGATAAGGCTTATAGAAGCAGAAAGAGCGAGTTGAGGTACTGGAAGCAGAGATAGCGACCCTCGAAAAAGAGCTTGGGTGGGTTGATACATGCATTCGGCGATTCTTCCTTTGACGAGACGTAGAAACCGAGACGCCCAGGCGATCGTCAAAAGACATATTGAGCTGCTCCATCGCTACAACGAAGCAAAGGACGCTACGCAGGCAAGTTGAATCCACATCGCCCAACAGTTTGTCTTAATAAAATCCCTAGATTCTTATTGGCAGAGTAAGTTGGCATGCAGAGCCCGCATTTCCCTTACCCATCGCGCCTAGTTAGCAACGTTGAGAGAAAGCACCATTCGGCAAATACACGAAGACTATGGCTTAACTAACTCGGACTAGGTTGGTATCTGCATATATGCTCTCGTTAAGCAGTATTGACAAGGACCCAACTAGTACCCGAACCTGTCCAAATGTCGACAGCGTGGCCGCTGGTCTGCTCATTGGGCCAGACCTTGGTTGGTCCGTATACGTCTTGAGTATCTCCCAATCCAAGATTTCCGTGTTCGTTCCATCCCCATCCCCACACTTCCGTGTCATCTCTCCCCTTCCACAGAGTCAGAACGTGTTCTGTTCCACAGCTGAGCTTGCTGGCTCGGAGGCGTGCATTCAGACTAGTGGGGAACTGGATTTGGGGTGTGGCGGGTGCGCTATCGCCTTGACCGCGTCCCAACTGTCCGTGAGTGTTTTGCCCGACGCCGTGAATTTCAGTTTGACCGTTCACGTCTCCCAATAGGGCATAGCTGCCGTTCCAAGTGCAACCCACGGCCGCCACATGGTCGACACGGGGCAAATCCAGCTGGCCTTTTCGATTTGAACCCAGCCCAATAGCTCGTCCGGACGAAGTCCGGACTAGGGTATGCTGGGAGCCTACATGCACATCATGAATATCGGAGACATCGAGGGGAATAGCGCGAGGGCGGTCGACAAATGTCGACGCCTTTTGGCCTCCGCGGGTAGCATCCGCAATGGGGGGAGGACCGATTTGCCCTTGCCTGGCAGCTCCCCATCCAACGAGAACTTTCGTTTCTCCAAAGTCTAGAATGGCAGCAACGTGATGCTGGCTCGCTGCCACAGATGAGATATTGAATGCTCCAAAGTCCGATAGGGGTTTGCCTTCGATGGCGATATGGTCGAATGTGACATGATGAACCTCCTTGCGGACAGAGCCCGACCTTTGTTTCGCAGGCAGCAAACCCACGCCCAAGTCACCAAAGTCATTCGATCCAAAGGAAACGAGAACATCGGCCTTGCCTGCGCTTGGAGGATGGAGAACAAGATACGAAGTTTCCCAGCCAGCAGCTATAGAAGCTAGCTCATATTTCTCCAGCCCCTCACTTTCAAGCGGGAGGTCAAGCTTCTGGAAGACGTCCGTACCACGAACACGAGATGACTCTTGGTGCTTCAACCCTAGCTGACCCTGCCGAGAGTCCCCACATCCCCACACCTCTCTCCGTTTCCCAGTCTTGGACGTCAGATCCTCCATTTCGAGGAGCACCATAGTATGGTTGGCACCTGCTGCAACAGACAGGATTCTCTGGGTCCCAGACGGTAAGGACCCACAGGGTGCATCGAGAAAGCGGCAGGGGAGGAAGGAGTACGAATCTTCGTCTCCAGAGTGTCCTAGCTGACCTTGAGCATTGGACCCTGCAGAGAGAAGGCACAAGGATGACATGGTGGAAAGGGATTAAAACGGCAGTCCGATAAGATAGATGAGAATTGGAGATCAATCGCGGTTGCGAGTTGATTTGAATCAGCGCCGCGGTGCCGGCATGCTCACGATGACCTTGACCAAGTACTGCTTCGATGCCAATGACATCTAGACGACAGACATCAACGTCAGAATTCGTTGTGTCTTCACGCAACTTACTTTCGTTTTGGTCCAGCTGCGAGCTTATTTATAGCAAGATACCTCAAACATCCAGACCTTGTTCACACTCACACCACTCGAACTCGAAATGGCGGACATTACCCTTGCAAAGTGCCGGGGCTGCCTCGCATTAGTTGGAGGAACTATCGACAAAATAGCGCTGGATGCGCTGGAAAATACCCTCACACATGATGCGGACCTCTCACTTCCCTCCTTTCAACCCAACCGATCCATGCCATACCACATCACTTTTCTCACCAAAGACGAACTACGGTCCATCCCCAACAACAAAGTAATCGACCTCGCACCTGATACGCGCCATGTACACGGGGCTGGTATTGGCGGCAACCCACAAGCCGGGGTCTTCTATGTTGTGGTGATCTGGGCTGCAGGTCAGCAGCTTCGGAAACAGCTGGGATTACCGCCTAAGCATTTCCATATCACTTTGTCGGACAAGGACGAGCACGAAATGGACAAAGGAGTGAAATCCCTTCTTCCGGAGCTGCCTCCTTTGTCACCTTCTTGGATCTATTCGACCACCTTTGCTTCACTTTGCATAGCATGGGACAGTATGCCGAGGCACAGTTGTATGCCATTCAGATGGTTTGCGCCTTTGGGGAAAGTCATAAAGGCTTCCTCAGACTCGCAGATGCAGCATTGGCGGGCGGCTACTATAAACTGTCGATGCTATCGTACGCGGCTGCCTACGAACGAACGCAAGATCCAAAGCTATCTGGATACTGCCTCAAGAAAATGGCAACCTGCTCTGAGAACACAGAGTGGGGTTGCGTATTTATGGAAGACGAAGTCAGCACTATTCCAGAGGACCTCGGCCCCGTCCTCATCGTCCCATGGTCAAACACCCTTTGCCTTGCTTTGGGAGAGGCGAACGTTCTCCCGACCCGCTGCTTGCAGGCACGACATCCGCTGTACATCCCAAAGTCAAAGACGCTGCCGCGAGGGGCGCTTGATCTTTCCCTTTTCTACAGGTTACCGCGGTGGTTTAGGTGGTTGATCCCTTTTCGGTTTGCCATTATGTCGACTCCGAGACGCGAAGAGGATATCATGGCACTGGCTTCATCGTATCTCGGCATTCGTCGCGTCCTAACGCTGACAGAAGAAGAGCCCTTGCGGCGGGAATGGTTCGAAGGTCGAACCATATCCAACACATTCATGCCAGTCACCAATTTCCATCCTCCATCCATTGAACAGATGGACTTAGTCATGCGGATGTTCATGGAAGACGATTACCTCCCTCTTCTTGTGCATTGCGGTGGAGGAAAGGGGCGAGCAGGAACGGTAGCTGCCTCCTACATCGTCGCATCCGGGTTCAAATGTCCGCCATCGTATGAGCAAACTCAACCGGAGTACTCAGCAACGGATGCTATTGCAACCCTGAGGTCGCTGAGGCCTGGAAGCTTGGAAACCGAACGGCAAGAGAAATTTGTCTCTGAGTGGGCCAGCGCGATATGGAAGAGACAGTGCATCTTTCCAGAAGTACCCTCCGAGGCGCCTCCATGCCCATTGGCTGTGGAAGGTTCGCTTCAAGACCTGAAGGATGGAAACTTGTTCTTGCTAGTGGGCCTTCCTGGCTCGGGTAAAACATGGGTCTCCAAATCCCTTCTTGCCAGGGATCCAAAACGGTGGCAGCATATATCCCAAGATGAAAGTGGGAGTAGGGCGCTGCTCGAAACAGAGATTGGGAGAGTGGCGAAGGGAAGGAGGGTGTTGTTGGATCGATGTAATATGGCTGTGGACGACAGGAAGTCATGGTTAAGCCTTGCATCGAATTGGGTAACGAACCCCGTCTGCGTATGGTTTGACTACGACAACGAGCTCTGCCTGTCGCGAGCGCAGGGGAGGGTCGACCATCCCACTCTCAAGCCCGGGAACAGGGTTCGCAACGCCGTGGCAGGGATGGAGAAAATGTTCGCTAGGCCGACGACTTCAGAGGGTTTCAAGGCCGTCGCAATCATTCGATCCTTCCAGGCGGCTCAGGAGCTAGTCCGTCATCTCTCACCTCCCGTTGGAATCTTCAAGTTTCCTCGGACACCCCATCTCATCAACCTCGGGGCTGCCACAGACGACGACGAACATGTTCAACTGGCGATTGATACGACAAAAGTGAACAGTCGGGTGATCATAACGGAGAAGGTGGATGGAGCCAACATGGGTTTCTCGCTCTCTGCAGATAAGCAAATCCTGGTTCAAAACCGTTCGCATTATGTCAACCCGACCTCACACGACCAATTCAAGAAACTAGGGGCATGGGTTGATAAGCGTAGGCAAGAGCTTTTGAACCTCCTGGATCGCGACCCATACTTTCCTGAGCGGTACATCCTCTTTGGCGAATGGTTGTACGCTACCCACTCCATTGCGTACAGCCGACTGCCTGACTACTTCATGGCTTTCGACTTGTACGACCGGCAGACTGGGGCATTTATATCGGCGAAGGTTCTGCGAGGCTTGTTGGCGGACACATCCATTTCTGTGGTGCCGCTACTACATGAAGGTGTATTGCCTGGGGAGAGTGAGCTGAAAGAGATGGTGCAGAGGAAGTCGACATATTACGAGGGCCGTGTTGAAGGAGTGTATCTCAAAGTTGAAACCGACTTGGTAGTGGTGCACAGAGCCAAAATCGTTCGCAGCGATTTCATTGCTGGCAATGAGCACTGGACGAAGGCTGCCTTGCAGGTTAATGCAATCGATACACATAGCCTTGTACCTACTACTCCTTAATACAGAAGAGAATCTTTCATTTGAAACAAAACGTAGAAGGGCTGAGCAGTGAGGGCTTTCGAGGCGAGAAAAGTCAAATGGAGCACTATTTCCTGAAGAAATAAAAAGTTCGGATACGGGGAATCGAACCCCGAGCTGCCGCGAACAGATTACTGGAATGAGAGGCGGCAATGTTAGCCGTTACACCATATCCGATTAGAAGTAGGGTTGATACTAATGGTTATAGCCTAAAACAAGTTTACCCGCTTAGCATTCAACATCGTCTCCTCAGGTAGATTGCGAAGGCTGGCAGAGTCTTGGCAGAGTCCAGTCGCAAGAGAACATAGATTAGACATGTAGTCTAGCATAAGTGAAAGTACGGTGTATAGCAATTATGATCCAATCCCAGTTAAAAACTAAATGGCCGCCAATAAATTGGATCTCTGCACCAGTCCACGAACCCGTCGACTCAGTTGCTCACCCTCCTTCTTCCTCTCCAAAAGCTGCTGAGCAGGTGTCTTCTTCTTGGGGAGCCAGACCTTTGTCGACTTGGCTTCCACACGCTTCGCATTGAGCTCAGACAGATCGATAACCCGTGGCGAAGAGGAGAACTTGATGACATCCCGGTAGAGGAGCTTGGTTTCTGTTGCAAGAGATCGAAGAGAAGGAGGGGTAGGCAGATCGTCCAAGTCCGAGTCCTCTGTGTCCGAGTTACCAGACGCAACCAGAGGGGGTGTCGGTGTTCGAGCAAGAGATCTCGGGAGAGGTGCAAGGGCTTCAATTTCACGAAGGAGGTCCTGTCCTTTGAGGAAGTTGTTTTCGTTTCGCAAGTATCTGATAGTGCCCCTTAGAGCCTCAATCTAAATAGTTCATTAACATAGGTATACTTGAACGAAGGTAAAGTTGCTTACCTGGTCGAGAAGATAAGGCGTTTCGAAATTGCCCTCCAGGGGGACAGCTTCTTGTAGCTCCATAACTTGAGGACCGCTCGCTAGAGGAAAGTGAGATATGGTTGAAGGGTCCCAACGGGACTGCTTACGTTGTTTCTCATGGCCAGCAGTCATTGTCTTAAGCTTCGCATTCTCTTGCTCTGCAGTAAATAGCTCTTTCTGCAATTGCTCGACCGCGTCTTCATACGCTCGCTCCTGCTTCTTGATCTTCGCTAGTTCGTTCTCCAAATCAGATATAGCATCAGCTTGCTTCTTAGCGGCCTCCATCTTCCGTTCCATGAATTCGATCTTGACGGCCGATTCCTGAATAACCTGGTCTTTGGTCCGAATGTTGCGAGCAAGGCCTTGGATCTCTTCATTGAGCTGTGTCACCTTGCGCTCGGCTTCAACATTGACGGCGAGAGCATTCTTGATTTCGGCGACCCGTGTAATCCAAGGAGGGGTTCCCGTAACTGTGCCATGGTGAGAAAGATGATGGGAAAACGGGAGAGATGGGCTTACTCTTCTGAACGTTCTCTTGTTCCAAACTGAGAGGGAGAAGTTTGTTCCCCTCCTGCATGAACTGCCCGATGTAGATGGAGAGGGCCTCCCATACAGACGCTCCAGGTTTCAGATCTTTGGCAACTGTCGAGGTCGCCGTGTCTTTCACAAAGTCCAAAACTTTCTTTAGTTGGAAGGGAGATTTCGCTGCGCGGGTGTCACTCAAATGAGGTATGACTTGTTGCGCAAGCTATCAAGGTGAAGATTAGACCGCGCTCCAATGAATGAAGCATGCATACTGACAGAGATTCCAAAGTTAGCCAGTTCAGCAACGTGATTACTCAGTCCCTTCATCTGAGGGAGAAGATGCGCTTTGACCGCTGATGAATCTTGCTGCAGCGTCTCGATCCTCTTCATCAGTTTCCTCGACAGAGCTTTGGCGCTCTTGCACTGGTCGAGGACATTCTGAAGGGGCTCGAAGAAATCATCTTTGATGTCGTAACCTGCTAGCTCAAGGATGGAGTCTGTGGTGACATGAGGCTTGAGGAAGAGAGGGAGATCAGAACAGAGCTACACACCTTCATCTTCCGTGACCGCGGCGATGGACGTCTTTGTTAACCCCAGCGAGGCGACACACATGTCCAGATCGTGGTCAAAGGCCAGCACATAGCCAAGTTCACGTTCGGCGAGGTCGCGATCCGAGACCCCAAAGTAGGTCTCTGCCAGATGATCGAACTGGGCTTGAATCCTGTTGTTTGTTCAGGATTGGGGATATATCGAATAAAAGGACCAGAACGCACTTCATGACATCGGTAACGCATTCCATATCTCTGAACTCGTCTCGACGGAGAAGTTCGATGTGCATGTCGATTCTCTTCTCGAGAGGCGCGATCTCAGGATAGATACGCCCGATGTTGAGGAACGTCTCAACGTCGCTTCCACGAAGAATGGCAGCGAAGCGCTTGCAAAGGATCGACAAGCTGGAGATACGACTCCTCATCTATAGTCGGGATGTTAGAGTATGAAAACCAGATATAACCATGTTCACGTACCTCACAAACACCAACCAAAGCCTCACTGACAGCGCCGTTCAGCGCTTCAGGGAGATTCTGGGATTGAGCGACGATATTGTTAATGAGATCAGCCTTGCAACCAAGTCGTTGGAAGAAAAGGTAACAGTTGGTAGCATCCATGTCCGACTCGACGTAGACCTGCGGAAGGTAGGGCTGGCGGTGTGTCAGTCGTACACCCCAGACGAATACCACAGTCCGTTACATACCTGGACAATGCCCAACAGCTCCCTAGCCTCTCTCGACTCCAAGTCCTTGATCTCAAGCTCAACGTTCTTTGCCTGGTTCTTCGAAGCAGTAGACTGCAACTTGAGGTTCAGCGACATGATCGCCGCGGTCTGCGAGGCTGCCGTTGCCGATTCACTCTGCGCGGTCTGAGTCTGCGCGCGGAGTTGCTCGAGGTCTCCTTGAAGCTGCAACACAAGCTCTCGGAACTTGGAGATGGTGATCTCGTAGTCTTGGCAGGTTTCTTCCAAGTTGGTGATCTTGCGAGCACTTTCTTGGATTTGCATGTCTCTGGCTTCGAGGTCGTCGTTGAGCTGTTTCTCTGTCTCGATGTGGTTTTCTTCGAGTTCGTCGTTGAGCTCTTTGAGAGACTCGAGGTCCTCGATCGTGATGCGCATCTCTTCGATTTTCTGACAAGTTCTTGTTAGGATCGTGCAAGGATCAGTCGACAGAAAGAGTCGCACCTCGCCCAATTCCAGATTACGCTCTGTAAGCTGCACAAGCAGATCTTCGGCCCCAAGAGCATCGTCGACTTGCTCCTTCAAACTCTCAATCTCAGACTCTGCGTTGGATAACTTGATCAAAGCCTCTTCGTATTGCGATTGTATTTCGTCGAGAATGGCAACATCCTTCTCCATATCCGAGATCCTCCTGCGCTGCTCCTGTTCCGTATCTTGTGTAACATCGCGAAGTCGGATCAAAGCCTCCTTTAGCCGCTCGTTCTGCTTCTCCAGTTGAATGAACGCCAATGAATCGCGTGCCGGCGTATCGGCTGTCTCACCTTGCATAGGTTTAGCCTCATCGACCGCTTATATGAAGTGGGCCCACTCACTATCATCTCCTTGCAAGGCCGTATTCTCAACCTCCATGACTGCAAGCTTCTCCTTGAGCTCCTCAAGTTCAGCCTCCGCCAACTCTGCCCTCTCCTCAGCCACTTCCTTGTCCAATGTGGCCATCTCCAGCTGCTCATGCGCATCGGCGATCCGATTCTCAGCCAACTCAGCCAGCTGCTTCGCATCCGCCAACTCCCGTTTCGTGGTCGTTAACTCTGTTTGCTGTGACATGAGCTTGGCTTGAAGCTTGGGACGCATGGTGATGAATGCATCTGCCTCTTTGAGTTTGGTTTCGAGTTCGCGAACATGTCGAGCATCGTCAGCGCGTCTGGTTTCCAGTACACGAATCTTGGCGCGTAGTTCTTGTAGTTCGGTATCATCTGGCGGTGCTGGTGCTGGAGGCGGTGGCTAGGATCTAAGTCAAGATGGAGAAGCGAAGAAAAAAAGTCACTACGTACAGAGTCTGGGGAAGAGGGTCTTGTAGGTGGTCGCTGTTCTAGCTGGGCCGATATTGAGCGAGGAGACGCCACTTCAGGAGGTTGAGTCAGAGGTGAAGATGGTCGTCTCGCGGTGCTTATACTGGGAGGCGTAGCAATCTGTTGCTGCACAGATATGCTAGCAACTCTCGACCGAGCTGCAGGCGTTTCTGCCGAGGGCTGGCGCAACAAGAGAGACTTTCTCGGAGCTGCTGTCGGTCCCTTGGGGGTCTGGGGAGGCAGCATGGACGAACGCTTCGTTGGAGATGGTACTGGCGGAGGACCCATGTTGGTCCTTGCACCAGCACCAGGTGCCCGTGTTGCTGGACTTGCCGATCGCGTCGAAGCACCCGAGGCTGAGAGTGGCGGCGTGTCTTGTCGCGCTGCTTGGGTTCGTATCGAAGTGGCTCGAAGCAGCGCTGCGCCAGAGTTGCTTGAGCCTCGCTGGTGCCCTGGTCGTGTAGCCGTCGTTGGCGTTGGAGGTGCTCGCTGTGGCCATCAGTCGATTGCTCTAAATCTTGACACCAGTTCCACTCACTTGCACGGACGATGTCACGGAGGGCGGTCGTGTAGCCACCCGTTCTGAGCCCAGAACTGCCTTGATCTGACTGGGTCGTACAAAGACGCCATGGTTGGGTTCACAAGTAAAGTATGGGATCCCTTGGACGCTGCCATCGTTCTTGCCGTTGGCCTCGTCGAGCTCGATGCCCACCCATTTCCCGACCTGAAAGGAGGTAGCGCCGACAAACCTCACGACACCGCGACCAAGCTGGACCTGAACGATGGCGCCTAGAGTTGGGTCCATTGTCGCCATAGTTCAGAAGTCTTTATTATGAGGAAAACATTCGAGTTTGGTCGTGGTAGAAAGCAGAGAGGAGTTTGGCGCCGGTCGCTGTGCTGATGCTTTGCAGTTGTTGACCATGGTCGACGCGGCGTCTTGCAGCAGTGCCGTCATGCAGAACTTGATCGCATACAGCATCGAGGCGGAATAGGACGTCAATGCTTATGAGGCCCTAGACATCTGCTCTGGTTGATTTCTCTTCTTGCAAGTTAGTCCTGGTTTTTACTTGATTTTCCGTTGACCAAAACTCACGACAGCGTGGATCGCAGCCAATCACCCACCCCTAGCTGGCAGGTACCGTAGAAGGTCAATATGGAAGGCGAACCTTCTACACCTCCACGGAGGGCTAAATTCACGACTGGTATGCCTTTTTTTCTGGTTGAAAACTCTAGTTATTCTGAACCAAAACCGACAGACACAGATTCGTACCGAAAGCGTTCCCAGTCCCGTCGAACAACAAGTACAGAGGAGGACTCTGACTCTGGAACGGAACAAGCATACAGTCCCCGCTCAGCATCCCCCGAAGAGAGGGTTGAACGTGGTCGTCGTCCCCGCAGCCCACCTCCAGAATCTATCAGAAGTCTTGAATCGGCACCTCCAATCCCTTACTGGTCAGCAAAAAGGCACTTGACATGTGGAAACCCGACTCCAGGTCCACCATGGTCGCAGAAGCCTCAACCGTGGCGAGGATCTGCTCCTGGTCGCCTTAAGACCGCAGCTGCAGCTCTGGTTATGTGCCTGAACATTGACGTCGATCCGCCTGATGTCGTCAAGACCAACCCTTGTGCCGTCTTCGAATGCTGGGTCGATCCTCGAACAATGCCCACTCACAAAGCCCTTGAACATATTGGATCCAATCTTCAGCATCAGTTCGAAAGTCTGAGCACGAAGATACAGTACAAGCCAATCCTTGATCCGTCCTTCGAAGACCTGAAGCGCTTCGTCGGTCAGCTGCGACGTCAAGCAGGGTCGGACGCCCTACTCTTCTACTACAACGGACACGGCGTCCCAAAGCCTACAGCAAGCGGAGAGCTGTGGTGCTTCAACCGCAACTACACACAATACATTCCGGTCTCCCTGCAGGAGCTGCAAACATGGGTCGGATCTCCAGGAGTGTACATTTGGGACTGTTCTGCAGCAGGCCACCTTCTGCAAAATTTCAACACCTTTGCAGAACGTCGTGATCAAGAAGCGACCCTTCACCCCGGAACATCAGAAAATCGACAGCCCTTCATGAACTCCCTCCAACTCGCGGCGTGTGGCGCCAACGAGACCCTACCCTCATGCCCTGAGCTCCCAGCAGACGTTTTCACCTCATGCTTGACATCCCCCATCGACATTGCCCTCCGATACTACATCATGTGCCATCAGCTCCCGGGGCAGATCACAGCCGACATGGTCACCCAACTCCCTGGTGACCTCAGGGATCGTCGAACGCCTCTGGGAGAACTCAACTGGATCTTCACAGCTATCACCGACACCATCGCATGGACGACCTTTTCGCGCGAGATTTTCACCAAACTATACCGGTCGGACCTCCTCATCGCCTCCCTTTTCCGTAACTTCCTCCTTGCGGAACGTATCATGAAGAACTATCATTGTACACCTCATACCTGCCCACCGCTTCCCTCGACCAACACGCATCCACTTTGGGCGACTTGGGACTTGGCTGTCGATACTTGTATCCGCCAGTTGCCCGAGCTCATGTGGAAGGGCGGTGTTGGAGGTGGTCTCGGGAGTCATGTTGCGAATGTAGGCACAGCTCCAGGAAGGATAGGACAAACCTCCAAGCAAGATCCATCGCCTACCAAAGCCAGTGACAAACCCTACGTATACCAACCCAGCCGATTCTTCTCAGACCAACTCACGGCTTTTGAAGTCTGGATCTCGAGAGGCGGATCAGCTTTGACACGGAAAGGCGCCCATTCCCTACCCCAATCCAATGAGAAATCCGAGTCTGGAAGCCCGATTGAACCAACACTTAGAAGCGAGTATGATGGTGTTCCGAGCCACCTCGTACCGAGGAAACCACCCGACCAACTTCCCATCGTTTTGCAGGTGCTGCTATCCCAACCCCATCGCCTCAGAGCGCTTATCCTCCTCTCCCAATTCGTTGATCTGGGCCCATGGGCAGTCCATCTCGTCCTCACCATTGGCATTTTCCCTTACATCTCCAAGCTTCTCCAGGCAGCAGGACAAGACCTTCGACCGGTGCTCATCTTCATTTGGGCCCGTATCCTGGCGGTGGACCCATCCGTGCAGCACGACCTTTTCAATACGGGAGGCTACAAGTACTTTTCGAACGTCCTGGCGATCAAGAACGACGATGTCCTTCCCAACAGCTCGGAACACAAGGCAATGTGCGCCTTTATCCTAGCCGCCATCTCACGAGATTTCCCTCATGGTCAAGGGGCATGCTGGGCAGAGAACGTGTTCGATAACTGCTACGATCGCCTGGATGAAGGCGACTTCCTCCTACGACAATGGGCCGCCCTCTGCATTGGACAGATGTGGGATGGGAACGACGAGCTGAAAGTTTTTGGTGTGGACAATGGAACGCAAGACAAGCTTATCGCCATGCTATCAGACGATTCGGCGGAGGTGCGATGTGCTGCCCTCTTTGCGCTGGGAACTTTCCTCGGTGCAAGTGGGTCTGCAGATCCCAGCAAGCAAGGCGGAGGAGGGTCAGGGACGATGTACCAGCTCGATGAGAGGGTTCACTTTAGGATGGAGGTGGCTGTTGTTACTGGTGCAACGCTAGCGATCAAGGACGATGGGAGCCCTATGTGTCGAAAGGAGCTCCTGGTGGTGATTAGTGCCCTTGTCAAGGAGTGGAGAGGGTGCTTTGTCATTTGCGCATGGTTGTACTGGGAAGAAGATAGGAGATGGCGAACGCACGGTGCTCCTCATTCGGCAGAAGACGAGATCACCAGCCATGCCGTGGCTGAGTGGCTAGATAATTTTGACGACGAAGGGCTCCGAGAAGAAAAGAGGGTACTCCTTTCTTCGTTCTTCACCATCTTTGTCGTCCTCCTGGACCTTTCCGTTGACCCATACCCAGAGGTGGCCTCAAACGCCCAGACGATTGTGGACTACGTGATGGCTCTACTCCTCGAGTCTCCGTTCACCAAGCTTCCTTCGTCAACTCTCCATGCGGCACCTTCCTGTCCTGAAGACCTGAAGACCTCTCCACAGCCTTCGAATCACCGTCCGCCCAAGATCAACGTCTACGGAGCATCACCTTACCCATCCTCGCCTAATCCATTGAACGGTCGACCAAGTCTCAGCCGGGCAGATACAGGTGGAACTATAACCTCCCTCACTGCCGGTGTCTCCAACACCCTCCGCCGCACTTCATCTTTCGCAAATGCTCTTAAATCGTTGGCCAACGGAATCGCCTTCCCTTCGGCCGATGGAGATAGTGCTCCCAAGACCCCAACCACTGCTACACCTCTCCGACGAGAAATCATTGACATCTCGCGACCTCCCTCGCCCAATCTCAATGTCGCACAGTACACCTCGCCCTACTCGCAGCCTCTGTCACCTCCTGGTACACCCAGTGGGCATCGTCGACAGCCTTCCCAGGAATCATACCTTGTCCCAGTGCCGTTTACCGCTTCAGATGTCATGGAGGCTTTGACGGAGGAAGACATCGAACGGCTACGAGCCAGGAGACGGCTGGGTGGGAATGGACGAGGACGACATGGTGGCATGCCGAGTCCCAGTAATAGCACATTCTCGACGGATTCGAGCAGCAGTGTCACCCTTGGCTTGGGGACTGGTGCTAGCATCCGGGATACTCTGCCTTTGAAGAGCTCATACTTTGATTGGTGCTGCGAGTACTTCAAGGAGCCCCAGATGAGGGTAAGTCGACCATGGTCCTTCCATCAATTTAATTCTGATTGTGCCCTGTAGCAAGCAGAGGCGGACGAGCCAGGCAGTATCCAATACAATCACCAGGTCTGGAGGCAGCAGCGGAACGATCAAGTCACCAACGAGGTTGGCACGCAGAAATACGTTGCTCGTGCGTGTTTTCCATGGTTTTCTGCTCGTCTTTCTCAATCATTGCTAGAAACATGCCGCTGGGATAAACCTGTTACCAGTTTCCAAATCACGGGTAGCCCATTAACGATGCGCTTCCATTCCTTTGACCAGCAAGTGGTCGTAGCCAACGAGAACGACATGATCTCGTGAGTTCTCTGACCCATGCGTCTTGAATTTTATCTCTAACAGAGCACAGAGTATGGGACTGGTCAGCCCGCAAACGCCTGAACTATTTCTGCAACGGAAACCCGAAAGGGACGAGCATCACCTCCCTCGAGATCATCAATCAAGACGTCGGCGGAATCATCCTCACTGGTGCCTCCGATGGCATTGTTCGTCTGTATAGGAACTACGATCCAACACTGGAGCAAGGCCCTCTGCAGATGGTCAGCGCGTTCAAGGCCTTGAACGAGATTGTGCAGACGCGGCAAGGAAGCGGCATGGTCATGGATTGGAAGCAGCTCGCGGGTACTTTGCTTGTTGGTGGTGATTCGAGGGTGATCAAGACGTGGGATGCCCAAACTGAGAACCAGGGGATGGTATGTGTCTTTCCTTCTCGCCAGCCCGTAGGCCTGATGTGATCCGTGTAGGACTTGGACACGAATTCTGAGAGTCCAGTCACAGCCATCTCTACAGACGCATTCAACCACCATGTCTTTATCGCTAGCTTCGCAGATGGTGGTATCAAGGTCTTTGATCGGCGGCTGGAAGACGACGACGCCATTGTGCGCACCTATGTTGACCACACATCTTGGGTTCAGAATGTGAAATGGCATCACCTTTACGGCAATACCTTCCTCTCAGCCAGGTGAGCCTTGTGCGTCCTTGTGCTTGTCTTTGACTAACGACTCTTCAGCATCGATGGTTGTGTCAAGGTCTGGGATATGAGAGGCGCCGACGTCGCTGCCAAGACCTGGGAGATCCAACCCCAAGGCCTGGCAGCATTCGATGCTCATACACATACCGGCGTCTTTGCAAGCTCATCGGCGATCTCCCCTGCGCATTGGAAGACACAGCGGGTCTCGGTGCATTCTACAGACAGAGGCATGAATATGTCCTCGGTCACTATTTCAACCGGGTTGGCGTCCTTCCCCATTCGACCATTACCTTCTCCTTCGATACCTCGTTCGTCTTCACTCGTTTTCCACCCTACAGAGATGCTTTATGGCATCGGGGAACCTGACGGCTCTGGTGAGTGCCTCCACCGCGATGTTCGTCCTCGTACTGATTGCGCCAGTTCGTGTCATGGGCTGCAAGTTTCCACCTCCAGAGTGATTTATAGATTAGTCGTAATAGACATGACTTTACCCTGCACATTTTGTAACGCTTTGACAGACTATTTCTCAACTACCCTTTCTGAGTTGTTCGATGGATTGAATATCATGAATGCGATGATCGAAGAATGTAGTATTATGGGCCCTGGCGGTATACAACATTTACTCTTCCTCCTCCTCTTCACCCTCGTCCTTCTTGGCAGCGGCAGCAGCACGCTTGCGCTTGACACGGCCAGGTCGTCCACCACCATAAGGCGAAGTGAGAGCAAAGTCGATGTGCTTTTGGGAGTCGAGACGGACGACGAAGGAGGGAACGTTGACGATCTGTCGGCCGACACTACATCGCTGTAAGGATCAAGACCAAAACTCGAGCACAAAACCCACGCACCGGATGTGTCGCTGCCTGATCAAAACACGGGCGTGATGGATGGACTTTGCCAAACCAATCTTGAAGACCTGAGTCTGCAGCCTGCGCTCCAAGAAATCTTCGATCTTGAGGGCCAAGACGTAATCGAGACGCATACGGGACTCGTCGAGCACACCAATACGGACGAGACGACGGATGAGGGCGTTACCCTCGAAAAGACGCTTGGGGTCCTTGGCATCGAGCTTGAGGAGCTCACGGGCAGCACGACGAATTTTGGAGAGAGTGAGGGCGATACGCCAGATCTCGCGCTTGTTGCGGAGACCGTATTCACCGGCGAGCTGTGGGGGCGTTAGCGCTGGTCTGAGGATGATCTGAGCAACGCACCTTCAACTCGGCATCGAGACGAGCGGACTCGAAAGGTCGACGAGGGACCTTATAACTGGGGGCAAGGGATCGTAAGCAACGATGTATGCACACCCTTCCACTTAAAAGTGGTTCTTGGGACTACGACTACTCACGTCTTGCTGTGGTTCCGCGGGGCCCTGTACGTCGTTCAGGTCAGCGTTCAAACACCCGAGCTCACTGTCCAACGTTACCTGGGCATTTTGGTGGGGTTGTCTTGACGGCTGGAGGACGATGAGGTCGAGCGAAGTTGTGGATCCCCAATCAGGAAATCATCACGTGCTAGCCACAATTTCCACTTTGAATGCCGTGAGAACTGAGCTGTACAGTACATCGCGCCCGCTTTCGGACAGAATTGGTCCTCGACACCGGATACGACGACGACGAGCGTAAGTCGAGACTACGATCTTGCCGACGACGACGAAGACTGACGATTTTCTGCAGCCCTCAAGATGCCTCACTCATTCGGTTACCGCGCGCGTACGCGCCACATGTTCAAGAGGGGCTTCAAGGGTGCGTTGGGGGAGAACTAGGAGCAAGGAGGGCTGAATCGAATCCTTGTACAGAGCATGGTCCCGTTAAGCTGACCACCTTCTTGACCAAATACAGCATTGGCGATATCGTTGATATCAAGGCCAATGCTGCCCAACAAAAGGGTATGCCTCACAAATACTACCATGGGTGAGTAACTGCTATAAATTGGATCTATTGCTTTTATCTTACGGTTAATAGACGAACTGGTATCGTCTACAACGTCACCTCTTCCTCCGTCGGTGTGATCGTCTACAAGGTCGTGGGCAGCCGCTACATTGAGAAGCGAGTAAACATCCGTGTCGAGCATATCAGGCATTCCAAGTGCAGACAAGAATTCTTGGACCGCGTCAAGGCCAACCACGACGCACACGTTGTTGCACGGGAGAAGGGCGGTGAGTGGTATTCTGCTAGATCAATGTCGTTATGCTGAACCTCTGCCAGAGCGAGTGAACCTCAAGCGCATCCCTGCCCTCCCCCGCGAAGCTCACGTCGTATCGATCAAGGACAACGCACCCCAAACCATGACCCCCGTCCCGTACGAGACCACCATCTAGACGTTTTGTCTTTATCTCGTACTCGCACACACTTTTTTCGCATTTCCTTCATGTCGATCCCTCATGCTCCGTGTCTTTCACAATCAAAAATATGAAATCATTGCGAAAAAGATTGGATAACCCATATCGATGCACATGCAGCGATTTCGCATTGGAGTATCGTCGACTCAATTCCTTATCTGAAGCACTGAAGCTCGGCTGATGGAGATCTTAGTCGTCTCTGACAGTTACTCGCTTGAGAGCGTTATGTCGATACCAAGCAGTCAACCTGACTTGTCCTCTTCGGTTTCTTGTTTGATTCGTGCTCCGAGAATGACAGCGACAAGAGGCACCTCCCAATCTAATCAGCCAACGTAACCTCCATTATGCGGAGCCCCTATTGCCGCGACCCGCACAGCATGTGGTCCGTGACTGATAACCAGGACCATATATATACGCTCCCCCCTTTGGATCTCTGACTATCACTATCACCATGGCCATCGAACTCGCTCCCCTCCCCCTCCCCGCCTCTGCTGATGCGACCAAGTTTAACGAGTTTGGACGCGAGGTCAAAGGAGTCAATCCCGGAAACCTGACTGAAGAGGAATTCAAGTCCATCTCGGACAGTCTCTACAAGGTGTGTATCTGCTTGGGACTCAGAGAAGCTTATCTGAGCCTTCTGTGTAGCATGGTGTCCTTCTTTTCAGGAACACCGATCTGACTCCGGAGCAGCAATACCTCCTCACCAAGGTGCGCTTCTACGCTCTCTACCTGAACTCAAGCTGATGTTCTACGCAGAAATTCGATCCTGCTTCTGAGAGCTACGGTCATGGCAACAATAAGACGGGCGAAACTAAAAAGTCTATCCTTCACCCTGATCTCAAGACCATCCCCAGCGTCCCCCAAGTGCAGCTTATCGGCAACGGTACAGTGCACGACCACTGGGGTCTTGCCGAAGCCAAGCTCAAGCATCCATCGCACAAGACCTTCCACAAGACCGTTGTCTCACAGGAAGACGAGGACAAGGGCGTCACTCGATTCTACCGCTGGCATATCGATGCTGCGCTATACGATCTGAACCCTCCTCGCGTGACCACCCTGTACGGCCTTACCGTTCCTCAGGGCAACCCACAGGTGGTACGGTACGATGATGGGACCTCCGACGAACTCGCTGTGCCCCTCGGTACCACTGCGTTCGTCTCGGGCACGACGATGTTTGACATCCTCCCAAAGGAGTACAAATCTCTCGCAGTGCGCACCAAAGTTCAGTATGCACCCCATCCGTACGTGTGGATGGCCCCTGCCCATGCCATGTCGACCGGTCTCGGCATCGAGTCTGAAGGGCTAGAACTCCCTCTCGAAGAACTCCCCGCATGGGAAGAATCAAAGATCAAAGTCTTCCCTGTGCTCTGGAAGAACCCCGTCACCGGCAAACTGCACTTCCAAGTCCACCCTTGCGGCGCACAAGAGCTCATCATCGCCCCTCTCCCCTCTTCCGCCTCGAGAGAAGGTGCTCTCTACCCTGACGGCGCACACATCAAAGATATCAAAGAGGTGCGCAAGATCTTGTACACGATGCAACGACCTGCCATTGCGCCTTCTTTGGTCTACCCGCATGATTGGAAAGAGAAGGATCTGGTGTTGTTTCATAATCGGGGGGTGTTGCATACGGTTGTGGGTGCATTCAAGGAGGATCAGGTTAGGGCTTTCCATCAGTGCAATTTGGCGGCGTCGGATGAGCCTATTGGACCGAGTGAGGACGATGTGAAGGCGTTTGCGTAATGGAATGTTTCTCTCATAGATCGCCTACGTTTTCCGTGTTTCTTCGCTTGACCTCGTTCTTCTGATGAGCTACTACGACGACTCGCGCACTGAATGTTGCAAGAGTTCCTAGCATGTATATCCCTTTCATCACATTATCCTCACCATACCCCCTGCATCGCTCTTGAATTTGTACGAGTACCTAGCACGCATATTCATCCTCCACTAGTATTCCATAAGTTGTTTAACTTGCATCCCTTAAGGCTTGCCGTTGTAAAATTGCTTGTGAAGTGTTTCGTCAGGCTCTTAGTGCCGTTTGTATCCGTATTTTTGAACTATGGTCACGAGCCTCTACTAGGAGGTTGATTATCATGGCGTGCAACCCGCACTAGCGATAATTCTCCCCGACGGCTTATTTAGTGGTGCAAGGTGAAGGAGGTCCTGCGCACTCTTACGACTATTGCAGGGAGTGAGGGTATTGGAATCGTCGGGTACCAGGGCTTCCAATCGAACGAGCATAGGTAAGCCGAGGAGTCGATAGGGGAAACCAGCCAGCCAGTATGCTCTAGCTATAGGCCCTGACAGTGCTCGCGGACACATGAAAATGCGGAAACCGAAGGAACAACTAATCATAGCAGATATAAATATCTATTGGTCGTGACAACGAATGGGAGTGGCGATAGATCGAGAACAGGGGTGAGTATGGTGTACATGTGCACGCGCCAGGAAAATTAACATTGCATGCTTGGCGGATTGGTCGCTCAAGAGGTGGTAGCAGGGGGATTTTTGGGTGGCCGTTCTCTCTTCCGTTTAGGAGCGTCCCTTGAAGCCCCGGCTGCTGTAGAGGAGCCCTCCGGCATGGGGTTCTTGGGTGGTCGGCGGCGGGGGCGCTTAGAACTAGGTTCTTCATCGTCCTTCTTCTCTTTGGGACGTCTTCGCTTGTGAATCACGGGAGCAGCGGGCTCTGGATTGGTTGGAGGTGCCATTTTCTTGCTTCCCTTGGGACGGCCCCTACCGTGCTTCACCGGCAATCTCGACGGACCAGCAACTGACTCGTCGCTGCTCTGTCCAGGCCGGTCAAACTCGTCCTCTATAGGAGAGCGATCCCTGTCATCATTGAGGCTTCGTGTTGGCGACGAGGCCATGGGCACGAAGAAGGACGAGAAGGGCGAGATAGTGGCTGACCGATGTTCGCGATACGACGTCGAAGGATGGCTATGACCTTGAAATCTGAATCTCCAATCATCGTCGTGAGTAATTGCCAGGTCGGCGTTGGTCTACCAGGAGAGATGTAATTATTATGGTGTAAGATGGGAGCGTCAATTGGACAAACCAGCTCAAGGAGTCGCCTGTTTATTCGGTGCGAGGGATATAGTTCCTGCAACGCGTTGGTTAATAGTCTTTCGGTAGTTGAGGATCAACCATGACTGTGGACACTACCATTGATGATAACGACGGAGTTTCCTCAATAAAGAGATCATCACGTTCCAATCCCTGAGCCCGACCATCCATGGTCACCTCGAGCGGTGCTCCGCTTTGGTTTGACGGCTGGGAAGAGTGGGTTGATTGTGAGCTTTCCTCACCTCCCGTATTATCCACGTTCTGGTGAGATTCGCTGGTGCCAGGAGCACTATTGCTGGTTTTCAAAGTACGGCGTGCCTTGTGGCTTGTTTGGTTAGGCGCTGGTGTGAGCAGGAATCCACGAAGGAACAAGCATTGATCGCTTGCCCTTTCACCCTGAGGGTTTACAGAAGAGCTGGACTGTGACCAGTTCCGAGCATTCCCAGGTTCAGTCCAACGGTACGGTGGTAAGCCACGCGAGAAACGAGTGAGAACGAGGGCATCGGCAGGCGCTGTCGTAGGCTCGGAATAGGTCGCGTTAGCCCAAGAAGAGGAGGTAACCTTGCCGGTCACAACGTAGAGGGGTTCGGTTCGGCCTGGGTCAACGAGCTGTACAAGATCCATCCCGTATTTGCAAAGCCAAGCGCGAAGACGACTGTTTCTATCGCGAGTCAAGGTGTGGAGTTGCGCGGGCGACGTCACTGCGAGAACAGCCCCTTGCAGGCCATGGCAGCGGTATTTGATATCTTGTATGGTTCTGCAAAGATATCTTGTTAGTTCCAGTCAGCACACATGATGACCGCTCAACGTACTCGGATTCCGGCAACCACCTTATCTTGTCTACAGAAATACCCCCCGTTATCGATTGCCCTTCAGAGAAATAGTCTGGTTTGTGCCATGGGTCTGATAGCGCCAGTGACGCTAGTTCGCTTTGAAGTGAAGGAAGTCGACAGTCAGCGAGATTCGCAAGTGCAGTGAAGCCAGTGGAGGTGAGTTCCCCAATATCACCAATCCGGACAGGCGGCCCTTCTGGGCAAGGATTTGGGCAGGGATATCCGTGTCCGTTGGGATATATCTTTTTGATGTAGATCCCGTCGAAGCTCAGGCCATCGGGGAGATCTGAGGACCTATAGAAGGCTCTCGGTTGGTGTCTCAAGTCCATGTCAAGGTCTTCTAACAACGCCTCGAATTCCGTGAGTACCGTGAATGAATAACATCGAGTTGGGCATAGCTCACAATTTCGATGCTGCCAGTTTCAGTTTCAAGGCCTCCAGCAGCGTGCAGAGGGTCTTCTTCAGCGTTTTGGGTGTTCTCACTCTCTGGGCTCGAAACAGTCCGGTCAAGGGGATTGGCCGCGGCGAGACCTTGTATTGCAGTGGGGGAATCGGTTGGCGTCGTTGCCGACGGGACTCCATCTTGGTCTGAGTCCAGTGTGACAGTCGTACGCGCATGCAGAGTTGTAAATGTCGAGAGAATATACGAAAAGATAGAGAGGGGTTGTCGCAATAGCTGTGGAAGGGGGGAAGGATCCTGTCCAGCGTGCGGTGCCTGAGGGATATGTACGTGCATATTTTCCACGTTCCAGACGTCTCGACTAGCTAGGTTGGCTGTGGAGTTGTTCAGGGCGTTGTCAGACCCGCCGTGAAATACCCCAGCAGTGGAATCAGGAATTAGCGCTGAGGTTGCAGTTGGCAAACGCCCGAGCGTCAAATCCATTGGGGATGGGCCATATGTTTTTGGTTTTAGTGGTAAAACGGTCCTCTCTTGGTCGCTGGCGTCAACATCCTTAGCCATGGTAGTGGTCAAGGTCCTTCCCGCTGGTTGATCGCTATCACCTATGTTACCATAAATCGACGGCACCGCCTCCCAAGGAACTGGGCGCCTAAATCAATACACTGACCTCGAAAACTGATTCGCTCACCAGCAAATGGTCCACTGAAGAGCTTTTGAAATAGGGGATTTTTGGGAAGCTTGTTCAAGGAATTCAAAGTCGATTCTGGGCGAGTTAAAGACGTTCCCCCCATACAAAGGGAGCCGTTCCAGCAATTGAGCATTACTAAAAATGGGTCCGCGTAGATGCCGTCACAAACTTTGCCCTAACTGAGTCTTGAGATGTTCGAAAGCTTCTTTGAGAACAACCTCTGCTGTCGAGCTCAGCGCCGCCCTTCCAAGGGTGTCACCACATTTACGTCAATCGCGGACAGGCAAGAGGCAGCTTGGCCAAGTTTGCACCTCGCATCGACTGCATGATCAAAGGGAGGCATCTCCAAACGACAGGCACAGAGAACCCCTCGAAAATTGGCGTGGTGGTCGTACTTTTCCACGCCTTGCTCCAAATCCTTCGTAGCTGCAGACATGGAAGACGTTTGTGTCAATACTTCTCCGACGATCTAGACTGGTAAAAGCCTCTCCAAAGCAAGTTATCGGCTTCAGGCTTTGCTGCGGCAAGTGTTGGCCGTGCATGGGTGAGATCTAGGAGCCAGTCTCGGAAGGACTCTTCAAACCCATGAAGCATGAACAAGAGCCATTTAGCTTTTCGAACGTTGATTAGATTGAGCCGAGAAGCCAGTTGAGCTTTACCGAAGGCTCAGGTTGACTAGGATCGAGTGTTGGAAGGCCTTTCATCCTCCTAGAGGCTTGCGATTTATCTTGTCAAGGTGAGAGGAGGGCTAAAGGCCTCGAATACTAGGGAATGGTCGGGGGAGGGAATCAGCATATCAGATCTTCTTTAGGAGGATGCTCTAAGGGAGATCGCCATATGCAGCAGCAAAGGAAAAGGGACAGGCTCGAGAAGTCTGACCGTTTGACGTCAGCCTATGTCTCAAGGCGACGAGGGCGCATTACTGGCATTTGAAGACATGCAATTTGCCAGGCTGTCTATTGTGAAAAGGCGAAAGAATTGTTGAAGAATTGGAGGCCTTTGTTTAGAAAGTCTGGATGGGAACAAATGCAGGCAGCCGGTGGTAGCAGGAACTGAGGGAGGGGGAAGACCTGTGTACCATCCAGGGGTGCCACGAGCGTCGGGGAGGAGGGTCCAGGAAGCAAAGACAAGAATAGGGGATAAACGATCACAGCGTCGTCTCGGGGGGAAGGGAAGGGTTGCTAGCCAATGAGACTTCTACGGAAACGGCCATTGCTGCAGGTTCAGATCATGAGCAAGAGCACGGAAGAGAAAAAGTGAAATTAAATAATAGGATGCTTACGTTCCTCCATCCTGGCACACAACTTTGAGACTCAGCGAATTCCGAGCCGAGACGTCGAACAACTCCGAGCCTTTCCTCCTTTCCCACAACCCACACAATCATTTCTCTGTTCCTCACTTCCTTTTACGCCGCCGTCGAGAAGACGACATACATAGTTTATTGATAGCGTGGTGGCGAACATTACCCTCGTGGGCATTGGCAGGTGAGGCGACAGAAACCGAAGGGGTTCACACAATTCTAACCTTCGACAGCTTGTTTCCTCGCCGTTGACTCTGCTAAGCGGACCGGTTCGCGGAAGAGCGAGGAGGGGAGCAGGAAGAAGGATGGGCAAGTCTCAATTGTGGCCAGCAGCCGCGTGGTGATGGCGGAGGAGTGGCTTCGGCGTCTATGGATCGACCTCGCTCCCCTCCCCCTACTGCCTCTGCTGATGCGACCAAGTTCAACAACTTTGGACGAGAGGTCAAGGGAGTCAACCCTGAGAACCTGACCGAAGAGGAATCCAAGTCCATTTCGGACAGTCTCTACAAGGTGCATATCTTGTTTGAGATGTAGAGAACCTTATCTGAGCCTTCGGTTTAGCATGGGTTGTCCTTCTTTTCAGGAACGCCGATCTGACTCCGGAGCGGCAATAATTTCTCATCAAAGTACGCTTCTACACTCTCTCACTTGACGTCGAACTGACAATCCACGCAGAAATTAGATGCAGCCTCTGAGAGTTACAACCGCGGAAACAACAAGACCATCCCCAGTATCCCCCAAGTACAGCTTATTGGCAACGGCACGGTCCACGACCACTGGGGTCTTGCCGAAGCCAAGCTCAAGCATCCATCGCACAAGACCTTCCACAAGACGGTCGTTTCACAGGAAGACGAGGACAAGGGCGTAACTCGATTTTATCGCTGGCATATCGATACAGCGCTTTACGATCTGAATCCCCCTCGTGTGACCACTCTGTATGGTCTTACCGTTCCTCAGGGCAATCCACAGGTGGTACGGTACGACGATGGGACCTCTGACGAACTCCCTGTCCCCTTCAGTACCACTGCGTTTGTCTCAGGCACGACGATGTTCGACATCCTGCCAAAGGAGTACCAATCTTTTGCCGTGCGCACCAAAGTCAAGTATGCACCCCATCCCTACGTGTGGATGGCCCCTGCCCACGCCATATCCACCGGTCTCGGCATCGAGTCTGAAGGGCTCGATCTCCCTCTTGAGGAGCTCCCTGCTCAAGAAGAATTTCCAAGATCAAAGTCTTCCCTGTGCTCTGAAAGAACCCCGTCACCGGCAAACTGTACTTCCAAGTCCACCCTTGTGGCGCACAAGAACTCATCATCGCCCCTCTCCCCTCTTCTGCCTCAAAAGAAGACGCTCTCTACCCCGACGGTGCACACATCAAAGAGCTCAAAGAGGTGCGCAAGAGCTTGTAAACGATGCAACGACCCGCCATCGCACCTTCGTTGGTCTACCCGCATGATTGGAAAGAGAAGGATCTGGTGTTGTTCCATAATCGGGGGGTGTTGCATACGGTTGTGGGTGCGTTCAAGGAGGATCAGGTTAGGGCTTTCCATCAGTGCAATTTGGCAGCGTCGGATGAACCCGTTGGGCCGAGTGAGGAGGATGTGAAAGACTTTGCGTAGAGCTTTCTCTCTTGCAGCCGATCTCTATCTTGCCTATCTCCCAACTTCTGTTATCCTTGTTGGAGATCTGTGTCTTATTGCCTCTGTTCCTTCCTCGCTCGCGATCTGGCTAATACGGTGGCACATTGAAGATTGCAAGAAATCCTAGCCCACCTATTCCATTTATTATTTTATCCTCGTCGTTCCGTTGTTATCCCCCTTGCATAGCTCTTGAATTTGTACGAGTACCTAGCATGCATATTCATGTTCCATCTCCGCTCCATACGTTGTTTTCTGTCCAGCCCATCGTTTAGGTTGCCGTTCTCAAGCTGGCTTTAGTTGGCTTTGTGCCTTCTGTATTCCTGTTTTCTGTCGAGTCTGTAGTCGCTCGCCTGTACCAAACAGCTTGTGGTAGTTCCGCTTCCTGGCCACTGCCGTGGAGATAATATGTCTATGATTCTCTGGGACACATCATGGTGCAGTAGCAGCTCTTGAGTGCTCCCGTGCTAAAATGAGCTAGAATCCTGTGTGGAAAAATATGAAATCGATTCTGAAATCTGAGTATAAGGCCATTGGCTTACTACCGAGTTTCCCATAGCTCGTACATATACTGGCACCGGCAGGACACCACAAGTTGTTCTGTTATTCGCGTTTTGGTGCAGCGGTTCTCGGCCGTCGGTAGAGCCTTCCACATCTGATTAAAGCCCGAGCATATTAGCGCAAAGGGATACATACAGGGAACATAGATAACACAGAACAAAGGCTATTGGAATGAATAATAGCTAAAAGTCTGAGTAATACACGAACGAGTGGATCAACTGGGTCATACTACTTATCTCTGTAAGGGGCTCGGGGTGTAACACTCTGTCCACCTGTCACCTAGCTTGGCATTCGAAAAGTCAACATGGGAAACGGCTGTCGTAGGGAATATGAGGATAGTGGAATCATCGGGTAACATGTCTTGTGGTCCAACAAACATAAGGTAGGCAGAGGAGTCGTTAGGGGAGAGCAGCCATCCAGTGTACTCTCCATCTGGGCCTTGCTCATGGACGTAGCGGGGGCTATGTTCTGGTGAAATGTCCCACTCCCAGACCGACTGCCCAGCCAAGCCAGAGACAACATGGGTGCCATCTGGTGAGTGGGGTGCTGCAATGGCTGCACCAGGGTGACCCTTGTGATACCTCACTGCCTGTCCTGTAGACAACTTCCACATTTGGGCGAATTTGTCGCCTAAGCTAGAGACTACACTGGACATACCCAGCGAGCGGGCCATTGCATCGACTGCACCAGTGTGTCCCCTGACAACCCCAACCTCCTCTCCTGAAGACAGGTCCCACACATAGACCGATTTGTCGTCTGAGCCAGAGATAATGTAGTTTCCGTCTGGTGAGTAGGCCACTGTCCCGATTCTGTCGGAATGTCCCTGGAAGACCTTCACCTCCTCCCCTGTAGACACATCCCACACACGGACTGATCTGTCGTCCGAGCCAGAGGCAATGAAGAGTCCGTCCGGCGAGTAGGCCACTGCCCTGACCTGGCTGGAATGTCCCTGGAGGACCCTTATCTCCTCTCCTATAGACAGGTCCCATAGACGGATTGACTGGTCGTATGAGCCGGAGACAACGTGAGTTCCATCCGGCGAGTAGGCCACAGCACTGACTGCACCAGTGTGTCCCCTGAGGTCCCAAACGTGCTCTCCAGTAGACAGGTCCCACACCCGGACAGAGTTATCGCCTGAGCCAGAGACTATGTGTGTGCCATCCGGCGAGAAGCGCACAGCGCTGACTGGACCAGTGTGTCCCCTTAGGTCCCAGACATGCTCTCTTGCAGACAGATCCCATACACGGACAGATTCGTCGTCTGAGCCAGAGACTACATGGGTGCCATCCGGCGAGAAGCCTACTGCCAGAACATTGTCAGTATGTCCTTTGAGAACCCCGACATTCTCTCCTGTTGTAAACATATTGCATACGTGCACCAACCCATCCGAAGTTGCTCCAACGGCAACATTGACACCATCCGGGGAGATGGCAAGGGCTTTGACATCGTTTGTGACAGTGACGCAGGCCACTGCCTCACTGCCTACCCCCTGTGCACCTATGAATTCGGGGATACCACCAAACTGTTGCCTCCAGCTCTGTACAAGAGCAGAATTGCGGGGGAAGGTAGCAAGAGAAGACAGATACAGATGGGGCGTTGACAGTGCAGCCTTGCTCGTACTGTGATAGACAGCAAACTCTGCTGCATCTGCCAGCTTGCCAACCAGCTCCATTGACGCCTCAGGTGAGCATGTCAGTGTAGGCATATAATGAAAGAAATCAAGCCTACCTTGGATTTTGAAATCCACTGTTGAATATCGCGTAGCATATTCCCGCACTGCACAATCTCGCCCAGCAGATTCATTGCCTCCATCCAGAACAAGAATTGTAGCAGAAGGAATTTGTCCAGGGTTTCTGTAAGGTCACCCATTGCGTTGACATCTGTGAGTATCAGATGTGCGCTCCAGTTTTCACATGCATATCTTAGGGTGGCCGAGATGTTGGTGTCGATGCAGGTCGCAAGGTTCGGGTGATTGTGGTCCATCATGTACGAGCTTGGGGTATCCGCAATGTTGAATCGTAGTTGCTTTGCCATGATTGCAAAGCATCCCTCTGCAAGACGGAGGTGGTGCTGTTCCTGGTTGCAGAAGAACACCCGCGTTCGGTCTTGGTCGAGCAGAAAGTCGGCAAATGATTTGTGATAAAACATGACCTTGCTGCCTTGACTGTAGAGGACAGCGTGTAGTCGATGCAGAACCCCTTCTGCTATGCCAGTGTCAAGCGCCATCTCCTCGCTTCCGTCACCTGCATTCAGGATATCGATGGCAACTGAGATCGAAGTGCGTTCAATGGTGCAAACGAAGGTGTGGAGAATGGCCAGACGGTCTTGTAACACCCCTCGTTCGCCGCGCTCTGTTGGATCCATAAGTGACGTCTCGAGAATTTGTCGGTACATATCGTCCAGAGGCATGGTCAATATACGAGGTTGACGGACGGAGGAGGAAGAGGTGGAAAGGAGACGTGGAAGCAGTTTCTTTTGCTCCTTGACATTGCGCCCCTTGACGCACTTGACCACCGTAGCTGCATAGATGAATAGCCCAGCCGCATCCGATACAAGCTGTTGGATTTGCTCCACGGTGGCACACTGGGCCAGGCTTTTGCTAAGGAAGATGTTGATATCGGCGCTGCTCTCGTCAAGCGGCACCTCTTCAAGCCGGTAAACGCGCTTGTTAGAAAAGGATGCGATTTGCGTGACCAAATCCGGGTCCGACTGACTTGTGATAAAAATTTTGAGGCCTGACAGGTCCTGCTGCTTGACAACGTCGAATAGCGCGCCCAAAAAGCCCGTACCGCCTGTCCTCGCTAGCTCGTTCACAGCATCGATCGGAATGACATAGCACGGTTCGTTGTTCGCCAATCGTTCCCGTGCAGACTTCGCCCAAGGCAAAACAAGGAGACCCATGATCTGAGACTTTGGGTCATGATTCACAGTTTCGAACCTGCCGTGCTCCTTCAACGCAGCTCGAAAGGGCTTCGACCTGAGAGCGAGCTGATAGACGATGGTACGGACAATCGACGACGCAGATCGTGTGTCGAAGAATTGGCGCGAGCAGAAGAAGCTTGCCCCAAGCATAGCATTGCTATTCCCATCCGTTACCAAGGCTTCGAAATAGCACGCGATGGTGTACGCGATGGTGGTCTTGCCTGAGCCTGCTTGGCCTGAAAGCCAGAATACCGGTTCGCCATTGGGTGACGTGTTGGTAGCCCAGTCCAAGATGCCTTGTAGGGCATGAACACGAGTGCCCGGAGTACACTGACTATCGCGCAATGTGGCTTCACCGTCGGGTGCACGGTATCTGTGGTCCGCCCGTCTGCAGACTTTGAGCCGGTTAGGGAGGGTCAGCTGTACCATGGTTGAGAGAGGCTCAGGGATGATAGGGTAGAGCATACCATAAACTCGTCTTCAAATCCTATGCTGATGGATGCCATATCGCCAACACCTGGATTGGCTTCAATTCAGCACTTGTAATAGGCTGAACCAATGCATGTCGCACCACTGTTTGTACTCGGGAGCACATCTCCTTCGTTTCCAATGTTGTCCATGACACCATAGTTACGGTCCGGAAGTCCTTCGACTAAGAAAGCAACACAGCCAATCATCAGTGGTGAAATGGCGAAGGACAAGAACGCTATCCTACGTACTTTTGACCTCGTGGAAGTTTTGAATGAGTTCAGCTTGACCTTCGAGTCTGAGTCTCCAATCATCGTCATGTGTAATCGCCAGGTCGGCATCAGTCTACCAGGAGAGATGAGATGAAGATGGTGTAAGATGGTAGCATCATTTGGACCTACAAGCTCGAGGAGTCGCTTGTTTATTCTGTGCGAGGGATAGAAGTCCTGCAGTGGGTTGGTTAATACTTGTTTGGTGATTGAGGATCAGCCGTGACTGTGAAACCTACTACTGCAGACAGCGAAGGAACCTCTTCGATGAGAAGATCACCTCGTTCCGATCCCCGTGCGCTCTGACCCATTGTCCCCTCGTGCGATGCCCCGCTTCGGCTTGAAGGATGGACAGAGGGGGTGAATTGCGAGCTTCCTTCTCCTGAAGTACCTCTTGTGCCGTCCACATTCGGGTGGCTTTCGCTAATGCCAGGGTTATCATCGCTAGTTTTCAAAGCATGGCGTGCCTGGCGGTTCATGTATTGTGGGGACGGGGTGAGCAAGAATCCTCGGAGGAACAAACATTGATCGCTAGCTATTTTTCCTTGAGCGTCTACGGTGGAGCTGGACTGTGACATGGTCCGAGCATTCTTAGGCTCTGTCCAACGGTATGGTGGTACGGCTCTAAAAAACGGAGTGAGAACGAGCTCATCGTCCGGCGCTATCATAGGCTCCGAATAGGTCGCAGTTGCCCAAGAAGACGAGGTGACCTTGCCAGTCACAATGTAGAGAGGCTCGGTTCGACCTGGGTCAACGGACTGCAAAAGGTCCATGCCGTGTTTACTGAGCCAAACACGAAGACGATGATTTCTATCCTGTGGCAACGTATGGAGTTGCGCAGGCGACGTCACAGCGAGAATAGCCCCTTGGGGAGCATGGCAGCGGTATTTGATGTTTCGGATGATGCTACAAAGTTGCCTGAAGTTAGCTTCAGTCAATTAACCCTGATGATAGCCCAACATACTCGAAAAGCGGCCACCGTGTCTCATCTACTAAAGCACCCCCTGTTATGGAATGCCCTTCAGGAAAATAGCCTGCTTTATGCCATGGGTCTGAAAGTGCCAGTGACGCTAGTAGGCTTTGAAGTGAAGGAAGTTGACAATCTGCGAGATTCGCAAGTGCAGTGAAGCCAGCGGAGTTGAGTATCCCGATATCGCCAATCCGGACAGGCGGCCCCTCGAAACAAGGATTGGGGCAGGGATATCCGTGCGCGCTGGGATATATCTTTCTGATATATATCCCGGCGTGGCTCAACCCATCCGAAGACCTGTACCAGGCTTCTGGCTGATGTCTCAGATCCATGTCAAGATCTTCTATCAATGTCTTGGGTCCAATGAGCATCGAGTGAGTAGCATCAAGCTGGATGCAACTCACAATTTCAAAGCTGCCGGGTTCTGTTTCCTGGCCTTCAGTCATGTTCGCGCCAGTGGCCTGTCTGTTGTCGCACTGAGAGCTTAAAACAGTTGGATCTGAATGGTGGGCTGTGGCGAAACTTGCTGTTGTAGAGGGATTGGGTGGCATTATTGGATGCGGGGCTGTATCCTGCGGGTAGCTCGACGTGACAGCGGTTCGTGTAGCCAAAGTTGAGGGTGTCAAAGGTGTATCCGCAGGGAAAAGCTTCTGTTGGGAATAGGAAGAACCCTGTTCGGTGTACGATATGTAAGTGGTGTAACTGAAATTGTACACATTGCCCTGGTTTAAGTCTCGATTTGCTACGCTAGCTGTGGAGTTGTGAAGGGCGTTCCCAGACCCGCCCCCGAGCACCGTAGAAGTAGAAATGGGCGCTGGGTTGGTATTTGGTGCAATGGCTTGGCTTGGCAAGAGCGAAATTGGTTGCTCACGGTGCAACATTCTATCGGGAGGCCGGTGTAGAATCATGTTGGTATTAGGATCCAGCCCATCCGAGGGATCAGGCAGGCCAGAATACGAATTTTTTGGTTTCAGGCCTTTCGGGTACCGGGCAGATGCTCTTGCTAATGGCGAGAGAACCGTCGTCCCGTCGCTAACATCACGGTCTTCATCCATGGTGGCGGTCAAGGTCTTCCCTGGTGGTTGATGGCTGTCATCTGCCCTGGTACGTTATCAGAGATCAACGACACCGCCTCCCAACGACACGGGCGCTTAAATCAATAAACTCACCCTGAAAGCCGAATCGTCAGCAATTGGTCATCCAAAGAATGTTTGGAATAGGGAGAGGGTTGAGAAGCTTTTTCAAGGACTTTGAGATGGATTCTGGACAAGTTAATAATATTTCACGACACACAGGGAACTGTTCCAATAGTTGAGTGTCAAAGTACACGCCTACTTCTTGCCCTTACTAATGCCTACATAGAGGTACCCACCTTGATCTTTGGATTGATAAGGAGATTATTGAAGGTTTATTCATGACCAGCCTACGCGGCCAAGCTCAGCGCCCTCCCCAAGGTGTCAATCACAATCACATCAATGTCAAGCAACTCGAGTCGCTCGACCAAGCTTGCAAGACCTTATAGTTTCATGGGGTGCGTAACCAGACCTGATCCGCTTCCCTATTTTCAAATCCTTTGCGCAGAGCTGTTCCATAATCATCATACCTCACACCCACATCTCGAGTCTCTCGTAGAAACGTTCTTTCGGGCAATTATTAACCTTCGACTCGCTTTCCGAAGCCGCGTTCTTGATGCGTTCATGGACGATAGTCCGTGCATGCCATGTTACCATCTACTTACGTGCAGCTGATTGGCTGGTACACCACTTTGCGATGGATGCTTGCAAGCAAGTGCCAGTAAGTATACCTTGTGAATGATACCAACCAAAGGTGATTTTAAATGACGCGACAAATGACGCGACTGAATAGGAATATGGAAAAGCCTTCCTTCCTCCGCATGGCTTGCAAAGCTATGTATAGAGGATCTACGCGCCGGTGATTGATGAAGAGGGGGGTCCAAGGGCCAGGCACAGAACACGACTTGCGATCGCAGTTTGACGGCGTGGTCGGACCTTCCGGGAGAGGGAGAAGGCTACCAGGTGGACGCATGGCTAAGTTCATTGGGATGGAGGAAGAGAAAAGCGGACCGGCTGGGTGAGAGAGAAGGTTAAGAGCGTGATGAGACAAGAGGAACGGAAGACTTGCCTTCGTCGTATGGAAGAAAGACACTGAAAGGGGTCCGTTTCTCCGCTCTGTCGAAGATCTTTTGCGGTTGCAGACATGGAAGAGTATGTGTCTGTGTTTCTCCGACAATCTAGGCTGGCGAAAGACGTCTCCGAAGCCAGTCGGCTTTAGATGCGCACCGGAAGACCCCTTGCGGCGGCGAGTGTTTGCCGTGCATAAGTAAAGTCTAAGATCCAGTCTCGCAGGGACTCGTCGGACCCATGAAGCATGAGCAAAAGCCACGCGGCTTTCGAACGTTGATTAGATTGAGCCGAGAGGCTACTAGTAATGGGCCATACCCAAGGCTCAGGCTAACTGGCTTCGAGTAGTAGAATGCTTTCAATCGTCTCCCCTGTTGGTGGGTTGCGATTTATCCTTTTGTCGAGGTGAGAGTAGGTGAGAGGGCACAGTAGGCCTCAGATGCCAAGGACCTAGCATCCCCTTTGGGAGGATGTCCCAAAGGAGAGAGAGGGACGATCATCGTCATAGGCAGCAGCAAAAAGATGAAGACCAGGCTCGAGAAGTCCGAGAGTTTGACGTCGGCGTATATCTCAAGGCGACGAAAGCGCACTACCAGCACTCGAAGACATGATGCAATGCACCAGGTCTGTCGCGAAAAGTCCAAGAAGGGGAGGACCTTGCATCACAGAAGATGGATGGGAACAGATGTAGACGGCGAGTGGTGGCAGGGAGTGGGAAGGCCAGCCTGTATCAAGTGGTGCCACGAGTGTCAGGAAGTAAGGACGCGAATAGGGGAAAGCGTCGTCTTGAGGGGCAGAGTACTTGTTGCCAGCCAACGAGCAAAATGAAATGTCTACGCGGAAACGTTCATTTGTTGTTGCAGGTTCCGATAACTGAAGAACGATGAGGGCGGAAGAGAAAAAGGACAAGGAAATTCAATTAAGAATTGGCCGGTTGTTTACACGTGTATCAGTACCTCCTTCCTGGCCACGCTCAGACTGAATTCCAGACGTCAAACCAGCCTTGGCCCTTTTTTCCCCCCTTGCCACCACCCCCACACTCATTTCCTCTGTTTCTCATTTCCCTTTTTACGCTGACGTCGAGAACGACGACGACGACATATAGTTTATAGATAGCCACGGCGGCAAACATTTGTCCTCGTGGGCATTGCCAGGTACGGCAACAGACTCCGAAGGGGGTTTACACAATTCTAAACCTTCAACTCAGTTTGTTTCCTCACCGATGACGCTGCTGGGCGGACTGTTTTCGCGCAAGAGGGACAAGGGGAACAGCAAGAAGGATGGGCAGCTGTCGAGTATGACCAGCAGCACGGCAGAGGAGTGGACGATGCCTTCGCCACCAGCGGACTATGTAACGCCGGATAATCTCGTCCCGTCACTTCCAAACGGCAAGAACCATCATCACTTGGGTGGTAACCACCATCCTCTCGACCAAATGCCCTCATCCTCAAAACTCCGTATCTTTGGCAGGAAAAAGTCCTCGACAAAACCTTTGGCAGAGAATGTAGAGCAGCCACCCCAGCCTCACTTTCTGGCACGCGCGAGTCTTTCGGACAACGACGTCGAGCGTCGAATGCGACCTCCTCCGTCAAAATCTGCCATCTTTGCTGCTTATGGGGACCCCAGCAGTGCAAATTCCACGCGCTCCCTGCCAAACGAAGGCTTTCGACCAGCGTCGCCAGCTTTCCAGGCACCTGCACCTGCCCCAGCACCACCCCAGCCGACCAAGCGACCTTCACTGTTCGCATGGGGCAAGTCGTCGTCAAAGTCGTCGTCAAAGTCTGTTCCAACGACACCCAAGGAGAAAGAGAAGCCCCCTCCTGTTCCCCCAATCGAAACCCAGTACAACCAGGCCTCTTTCAACCTCAAAGCGTTCCGCCATGTCGGCCCTCCAACTCCATCACAGGCCAATGCATCCAACGCTTCTCTACACAGTCCTCAGCTTACGCCTCCTCAGCAACATCAGGCCCAGCCTCGACCGAGAGCCAACACGACCTATGCAGAGTCGCAGCAACGCATATCTGTCGCCGCTTTCCGAGAAGCCCAGGCAAGGCGAAGCATGGCCGGCTCTCCTGTCCCCTCAAACGGTCGCTCCCCAAGTCCACTCCCTCCAACCCCACATTCCTTAGTCCAACCAGACCAACGACGTGGTTCGTCGCGGAGTCCTGCTCCCCCACCTCCTTCATACTCTTCCCCCTCTCAGCAACAACAACAAAATCGCAAGTCGACTGCAGCAACGTCACTTTTTGCATCAGACACAGACCCGGACGACTCGTCGGAAGAAGCGGTAGAATCGGACGAGGAGGATGATGAAAGCACTTTTACGCCAGCACGGCGTGGTCGACAGGCTTCTAGTGCTCATCGTGCAAGAGTGGGATCTAAAGCCAAATCTGAAATGGGCCATCATAGTACATTCAGGACGACGACGACGACGACGACCCCAGCGTTTCGGTCAGGGGCAAAGTCTCATAGCGGGCACGATGATTGGCTTCCGCCCCCGCCCCCATCGTCTCGCCCAGCATCCCAAGCATTGCTGTCAAGTTCCGGACAGGGAGAGCCGACACCACGTTCCCAGTCTGGCTTGGACGTGGGTAACGGTCAGTATGCCGGTGCGTTGAGGCAGCGTGCGAGTGCTTCGACGAGTGCACTCACTCCGTCGGCTGCGGCAAAACGAGCAAGCGTTCTCGCTGCTGCCAACGTGAACGTTGCTTCTGAGAAGGGTGCGTTTTCAATGTCAAGAAGCCATCGAACCCCACCACTGACGCATATGTTTTTTCTTCCTCCTTCTGTAGACCTCATCAACCAATACAAGCAAGCTAATCGACATGTCCGCGACTCGTCTATCCATTCCAACCCTCCTGAACCGTACATGAAGAAAGCGGCGACAAACCTAGGCCACGGGAACTTTAATCCCTCTCGCTACGCCTCCTCATCTTCTTCCTCGTCTCGCAGCAACGATGACGAGGACTCGGATTCCGACAATGCACCGCTCGCGACGCTGTTACCACCTCGACGACCAGGAAGCGCTATGTCGTCATACTCGAATGGAAGCGCACGTTCAGCTGGGCCTCCCAAACCACTGATCGACATTAAGCAGCTCACGGGAGGTGTTTCAGCGAACAAGATGCCTGCAGTTTCGCCGCTGCCTTCCAATCCTACCAAGTCGATGGATGGGTTTACAGGTGGACGGACGTTGCTTTCTGGGATGGAGACTAGTTCCAAGACGGAAGTGACGACGAGAGCTCCCTTGATGCAGAATACGGCGTCACCTGCGCTTTCAGCTTCACATTCCCGGAGTAACCTCACGACGAACGTTCCTCCTTTCAAGTTTAACTCGCCACCTGCAACGCCAAGCCGGGAACCGGTTAAAGAGCTCCCTGCGGTACCGCCTCCACGGAGCGCGACGATGCCGCTCACATCTGTGTCTACGTCTGATTTGAGCGTGTCAGAGGGTGAGAAGAGGAGGGATGCGTTATCTGAGAGGCTGTCAAAGGTCGTGAAGAGTAAAGTTGGGGCAAGTGGAAGTGGTAATGGTTTGTTGAACCCGCCTGAGAGGTCGGCGACTGCGCCTTTGCCATCACCTGGTATTCGTCCTTCGCCTACGCCTTCTCCTGTCCCTTCGAGGGAGAGGTCTCAACCCCAGGAATCACCTACGAAACACCATGGGTCAGGTGCCATGGAACAGGAACAACAATCGTTCTTTGGTCAGCGCATGACGTCCCCTACTGCAGGCCTCACACCCCCTGTTGTTGTGCAACGCCAGAGATCAAACACGACAGGTGAAATGGTTGTCTCTACTTCCAACACAACGATCCGGCCAAGCCCAAGTAGCCTTTTGTCTTCCCGTGCTCCTAGCGCCACTGCTGCTGTACCTGCACATTCCCAGAAGCCAAGTCCCCCGGATTTGGGTCTCGCTGATTTGCTCGGTGTGGCGGGTATGAAGCTTATTTCGAGGAACGGAGAGGCGTCGGACGAAGATGATCATAACTCGGACTCGGATTCAGATGAGAGTAGGACGAGTGAGAGCGAGAGTGATAGGTATGGACGGGATAGTATTCGTGGTGGCAGAGGGAAGCAGGAGGAGCGAGAGGAAGTGAAGATTGTGCCGATCCCGATCAAGGAACGAAGGCCTGCACCAGCGTTCAGTGTCACCTCGAGGCCGAGGGTCGTCGCTTCACCAGACCACCAGCAACAACAAGAACAACAGCAAAGGCAGAGTCATACGCTTTCGGTGGTTAGTTCGGCCAGTGGCTCGAGTGGTGCTGGGTCGTCGTCCAAGTCGGTTCATTCGAATGCAGGGTCTGGAGTCAAGGTTGCACCTTCGTTCCAGTCGTCGCCGAGTTCGTTTGTGAATGCGAGGCAGAGGAGCAGTACGGTTACGACTCAGACTACGCCTACGACGTCGACGTTCCGTACCCCTCCACCACCTCCTTCAACTTCATCATCAACATCGTCGTCCAAGCCTGCTGCAGTCGTCGCGTCCTCACGAAGCACCCCACCTGTAACACAACGTGGTGGATATGAAGAGCACAAGATCATGCAGCCCTCGCGGTCCAGTACAGCGCCCAGCACGGCTTTACAACCCCAACCTCGCCAGCGCAGCTCAACGTTGCTTGGCAGTATGAACATGACTCCGTCGCCGCCTTCTTCTCAGGTGCCCCAACGGCCGTTTGCTGTACGCCGAGAGAGTCCAGCGAGTTCGACGGGTGATTCGAGTAGCGGGCGTGCACCTTTGACGCCAAGGGATGGGAGTGATATCGGTGTTGGCGCTCGTTCACAGAGCAGCTACAGTGGTCACCTCACCAACAACAACGGGAACGGAAACGGGAATGGGAACGTCAAGTTTGCGCAGAAAGGCGCGATGAGAGAGTCTTCTGAAGCTTCGACGATCACGCAGGGATATAGTGGAGGTGCGAGTGGGTTGATGAGCAAGGCGCAGATGAAGAAGCAGATGATGCACAAGAGGCGGAGTGTGAGTTTTGAGGAGAATGTGATTGTAGATGGTGTGAATGGGTCGGGTGAGTGGAGGAATAGTCGGATGAGTGCTGTTTCGACTGTTGTTGGGAACAGTGGGAAAGGAGAGGGACAGCGTGGAGAGAGTGGAGAGGGGGCGGTGAGGAGTAAGAAGAGCCAGGAGGTTGAGATGGAGGAGCGGAGAAAGGAAAGGAGGAGGGAAGAAGCCAAGGCTGCTATCGAGGTTTGTCTTTGCTTTCATGTGCATACGCTGGGATCGCTTACGTCGTTGAGTAGCTCGGCGAAGTGGTCAACGGACGAGGCCCTATCCTCGATGACGACGATGACGACCTACCCGTGAACCAGCTCAACCCACGCATGTCAGCCATGAACCCAATGATGCTCACGCCGATGGGTGTGCAACCTGGGATCGGGTTCCCAGGTGCCCCAGGCGGTGGTGGTTGGCCGATGGGTATGAACCCTATGATGGGTGGAGGCATGCCCATGGCTTCACCTGGCATGCTTTCTCCTGCACAGTTCATGCCCATGATGGGTCCTCAAGCCGGGCAGGGAGGAGGCAACATGAACGACCCGAATTTCTTGGCGGCTCACCAGCAGGCGATGATGATTGCGAAACAGGCGTATCAGGTTGCGGTGGCTCAACAAGCCATGGCTGCTGCTGCGGATGAGTGGGAGCGGTCCTCGAATATGGGCTTTGGAGGCGGGGGAAGTGTGTATGGAGGCGGGAGTGTTTATGGTGGTGGTGGAAGCGTGTATGGGGGTGGAGGAGGGAGTGTCTATGGTGGTGGCGGTGGTGGGATGAACAATTGGTCGACTGGGAGTGCGATTATGCCGCCGAGCAGCAGCTCGCGGTCGATGTATGGCGCAGGAGGGATGAGCAGTTCGAGAAGTGAATATGGTGGAGGAGGTGGCGGCCGTAGTGGAGGATGGAGTTCGTCAAAGAGTTCGTATGGGGACTACGGCGGCGGTGGTAGTGGACAGAGCTCGAGCAGAACATCAGGAGCTACAGCTGGAGGAAGGGGAAGACACCTGTCTGCTGCAGGGAACAGGGACAGTGTGTACAGCACGAACGGGATGGGCCCTGTCCCTCCGCTGCCGAGCAGTGGGTCTTCCAAGACCCTGAGGCAGAGAACGACCAGCCAACCTGTGCTTGCGGGTGGACCTCTTGTGGGACCTAGTCCTGGGAGACGAGCGCCGCCGCCGAGCAGTTGGAGGAACAATGGTGATTAGATTGTCAGAGTCGCCCCCTTCTTGGGTTGGGTGATGTTTAAAATACGCTGACTAGGATGGACTAGACGTTTTATTGTTTCGCATCTCGATATCACTCGTTTAACATATACCATACAGTACTCTCTCATTCTCGTTGCCTCTGTTTGTTTCTCTTATTATGTCGCAGCAAGTAGTTTTTTGATTGCATCCCACCACACTTTTCTTTTTGACTCAGACGATTACGCTCATTCTAGTTCTTATCATTCTGTCTTCCTTCTCGTTCTTTCATTCAAGTTTTGATGACTCTCTCTCTCTATTTGTGAATCTCTAAGTATCAAAGATCGACACATTCGCTTGGTTTTTTTGCCGCAACTACATAGTACCGCATTAGCTAGTAGCAAGTTTCCTTGATTATCCTCACATCTCTTGCATTTGATGCATCTCAGCTGTCGACGTTTCCCGCTCTAGTTTGGCTGTTCCAAGATGTGGGTCCGGATGTCAGGGTTGCCAAATATCTTACTGCCCTTGCTTGGAGGTCGTGAATGATAAGCGACGGATGCCGCACAATCATGATGTGGTGCATCGACGGCAGGCAGACAAGCTGCGTTTCTGCCACTCCCTCTCGCGCACCCTTGGTAGTAGGTACAACTTCGAACTCCCTTGTGATAGAGGCTGAAGGGAGTGGATGTGAACTCTATGATGAGGAACTTTGTTGACTTGCAGTACCTAAAATCGATCGCGAAATGGCTGAAAACGAATCTCAAAAGCCCGTTCTTTCGTATAGCGCTTTAGCCGACTAATTGCTGGCGGTCACGCTTCCTGGGTTGATTTAGGCGCCCATTTCCTGGGAGGCGGTGCTCTCGATGTTCTAATAACATCTCAGCGTGGCAGGCGATAGCGATCAACCACTAGGAACGACCTTGACCACCACCATGACTGGGAATGTTGAAGCCAGTGACCAAGAGAGGACTGTTTTACGGCTGGAACCACAACCAGATAGCCCGTCCCTTCAGGACCCGGCGCTAGAACGTTTGCCAAGTGCAATCTCAGCGCCAATTCCTACTTCTGCTACTAGGATGTTTCACGGTGGGTCTGACAACGCCCTTAATAACTCTACAGCCAACCTAGCGAATCGAGACGTCGTGAGCGTGGGCAGTATGCATGTACATATCCATGAGGCATCGCGTGCCGGGCAGGAACCTTCCTCCCTTCCACAGCTATTGCGACAACCCCTCTCTATACTTTCGTACATTCGCTCTACATTCGCAGCTTTGCCTACGCGTAAAGCTGTAACGGTGCTCGACTCACCGCAAGATGGTGCCTCGTCAACAGGGACGCCTGCCAGTTCCTCCGCCGCAACACCGGATCTCACCATAGCTCATCCTCCGGACCCGAATATTTTGGGCGCGGAGGGGGAGAACACACAAGACGCTGAAGAAACCCCTCTCCAGGCGACTGAAGGCATAGAAACTGAGGCTGGTAGCTTCGAAATCGTGAGCTGTACCTAAGTTGATATTACTCATTCACGATACTTATGGAATTCTAGGCGTTATTAGACGACCTTGACATGGATCTGAGACATCAGCCGGAAGCCTGGTACAGGTCTTCCGGTGGCTTGAGCTTCAACAGGATCTATATCAAAAAGATATACCCCAACGGATATGGATATCCTTGCCCCAACCCTTCTCCGGAGGGGCTGCCTGTCCAGATTGGCGATATTGGGGAACTCACTTCCACTGGCTTTACTGCGATCGCGAATCTCGCCGATTGTCGACTCCCTTCCCTTCAAAGCGAACTAGCGTCGTTGGCGCTGTCAGACACGTGGCACGAAGAAGGTTACTTTCTAGAAGGGCAATCTATAATGGGGGGTGTTTCCGTAGACAAGATCCAGTGGTTACCAGAATCCGAGTATGCGGGACCGTTGTCTTGTGGGCTGACCAGAACTAACAAGAAACCTTTGCAGGACCATAAAAGATATCAAATACCACTGCCATGCCCCTCAAGGGGCCATTCTCGCCGTAACGTCGCCTGCACAACTCGAGACGTTGACACGTGATAGAAACCGTCGTCTTCGTGCTTGGCTCTGCAAATATGGGATGGATCTTATACAATCCATTGACCCCGGCCGAATTGAACCTCTATACATCGTGACTGGCAAGGTTACCTCATCTTCTTGGGCCACTGCAACATATTCGGAACCAATGACAGCGACAGGCGATGCACTCGTTCTCACTCGTTTCTTGCGCGGCTTACCATCCTACCGGTGGACTGAACCAGGGAATGCTCGGAACGAGTCCAAGTACAGTCGTTCTATAAACCCTGAAGGTGAAAGGGCAAGCGATCAATGCTTGTTCCTTCGTGGATTCTTGCTCACACCGGCGGCTAACGAAACAAGCCACAAGCCACGCCGAACCTTGAAAGCTAGTAATAGTGCTCCCGGCACCAGTGAAACCCACCCGAAAGCGGACACTACGGGAGGTGCTTCAGGAGAGGGAAGCCCACAATCTACGCACTCTTCCCGGGCGTCAAGCCAAACTGGGGCATCGCGGATGGGTGGAAGGGCTCGTGGGATGGAACAAGATGATCTTCTTATCGAAGAGGTTCCGTCGTTGTCATCAGTGGTGGGCTTCACAGTCATCCTGATCCTCAACTACCAATCAAGCACTAACCAAAACACTACAGGACTTTTACCCCTCGCACCGAATAAACAGGCGACTCCTTGAGCTGGTAAGTCCGATTGATGATCTCATCTTACATGATCGTCATCTCATCTCTCCTGGTAGACCGATGCAGACCTGGCAATTACGCACGACGATGATTGGAGACTGAGACTGGAAGGTCTTCACCATCCCTCGCTGTTGGGCGTACGGGAAAGCATCCCGGCGTCTGTGTCAGGCAGCCCGGAGCTGAATGCTGGGGATATACATTCACTAAAGCACCCGCATTATGGCGATCAGACTTCTTCAATGGGCAAGCAGGACGAAGGACAAGCAGGACCCGCCCAAAACTTAAGTGAGGTTGAAAGCATTGGCAGTACCAATTTTTCCACCACAGATTACATAAGCGGCTTTTCTGGGGAGTGGGAGCCTGCGCCAAGCCGAGAACTAGCAGAGTCCCAGATTGAGTACTCAGACGTCTCTCATTCCCTTTTGGCGTTCAGCTCTGGATCAGGGACTCAGGAAACCACGGGTGAGTACGGCATCCACTATTTAATAAACTACGACTAATCGCACCTCTGTAGAAAGGCGATACCGCAGCGCAAGAGGGCGGTCAAGGTCAAGATCGCCCCGTCATGACCGCGGGCCACGTCCTCCAGGTGGATGGCACGCACCCCCCAGGACCAGGAGCCGGACACCACTAACACCACTTACACCAATAATACCACTACCATCACTGTCATTGGCAGGGTCGACCCGCCAACACCCTTCCAATTCCCAGCATGAGCACCGTCATGGTCGCCGGGAAGGTAGAAGAGAATCAATGAGAGACCGAAGCGTGAGCATGGTCGATTGTAACCTTCCCCATGTTCAATACTGATACCTATCACTGTGAATTAGCCCCGGAGACCCAGAGCTATAGGGCGAAGGTCCAGCAGTACCGACTCACAAGTGGAATAGACAGGGCTCATGCACACTGGTTTACATGTCAACTTGCATTTGGTTTTTTCTTTTCTTTCGTGGCGGTGCTAATTTCGCCTGCAAAGGTTCAGCTGTAATGTAGCAGCTAAAAGTCCGTTCTCATTCTCATCTTCAGACGCCGTACGCCAGGCTTATAGTCTATAGCCTTGCCTCAAAGAAAGCTGCCTCAGCCAAAGCAGCATCTCCATCACTTCGTAGCTTGCCACCAATTGAGGATAGGGGCACATCCCCTGCATTTCTCCATTTACTAGAAGCTGATCCGTGCGTTGCAACGCGCTGTGGCGTGACTCGGTACAGGGTTTCCGGTAGTAAGCTGGCGCCGCCCATGTCTTTGCCTAGCTTTGTCTTTTACTCTGAGAGTTTTGATCGCTCACCCTTTCCCTTGTGTGGATTCAGGACGGTTGCAGGACGGCTGTTAAGTTAACTCCCCAGTTGACTTCTCAACCGATCCGGCGATCCCTCTGCTTTCATGAATTGATTGTGGAGGAGAAATACCACAAGGTCTACATGACAGCCCTTGCGAGAAACATGACCACCATAACCTCGTTCAAAGACTGCAGGCCCACCGAAAAGGTGAAAGGGGAGTGCGAACTTCCGAATCTCAACTCAGGCATGCTACACTTATGCCACTGGTCAGTCGAGGACCTAACAGTACCTCTAGAACTTTTCGAGGCGACAGACTTGGCCGACACACATTTTTGCTCATAACCAAAATATCGTAAAGCTCCCGATATCATCCAAACATAGGACTTTGACCACTAGTACCGTCACTCGGCGAAGGTTGTGAGACGAATCTCACTCAAGATCGAGTGCAAGGGAGTGGTCACGAGTCTAACCCAAACACAAGACCCAACTCCAGCCTCACTTGGCCCCCACCAAAATCCTCCCCGCCTCCTCCGCCATAAACTGCTTGACCTTAAACATCAACTGTGGGCCTATACTAATCCGCGCAACCCCCAACTCTGCAATCTGCGCCACATTCAACCCCTCCCCATGCAAAACAAGCATAACATTCAACTTGCCCCCAAGGACCTCACACGCTCTCTTGATGTCCTCCCTCCCCCACCCCTTCCGCTCTGGCCCACCCCAAATGAAAACAGACCCAGCGCCTGCCTCCAGGTACGCCTTGCCGCGCGCAATAGCATCATCGGCACCTTCGCCTGCGAACACTGCGTCCGAGCGCGCATTGAGTACGAAATCAGGCACTCCCTCTTCCGCGGCTACCGCAAGGGCGCGTCGAATCCTCTCTACAGCCGTCGGTAGGTCATATAACCCATTGACCTCGCGGCCGTAGTCCTCAAGATTAGCGCCCACGGCGCCAAGGCGAATGACGGCACGGACGGCCTCTTCTAGTTGGTTGCCGAACCCGTCTTGCAGGTCGACGGTGAGTGGTTTGCCCGCTGCAGCGGCGACAGGCGCGATGGCACTGATGGCGGCGAGGTTTTGGGCGAGTGTAAGAGATTCATCTGGTGTATTGGTGGCAGCGGCGATGGCGTAGCTGGCTGTTGCGAGAGCAGTGGTTGAAGGGAGGGAGGCGATGGCGGATGCACTGATGGCGTCCCACACGTTGGTTAGGATTAGGGGTTGCCCTGGACGGTGGAGGGCTTGTAGGGTTTTGGCGAGGTCGTTTTGGGTGGGCATTTTGTGGTTGCTGGATTAAACTGGGGCTGAGGGTTGTGTGATATTACTTGGATAGATGTCCCTTGCTCTTTTATAGAGCTTAGACATCCCAGATGTTGACGGTTGTGCGTGTTCCGTAGTGCTGACGATGACTCAGTGGCTTCCAAATCATCCTTACACAACGTCTGCTTTCAAATTATCCATTCACCTTGAACGGAATGAATGGTTCCGTTCATATCCTCGATTCCGTTTTGTCGTAATTGCACCGACTGGTCAGGAGTCTGACAAGCAGCCCATCATTCTCGCTCTTCCTTCCTCTCCGTCCGCATCGTTCTATACATAACTTTACTATTACCACAACCAGACAATTAACTTTGTTGAGGATGGGGGGTACGTCTCGTTGCTTTACTTGACCAGGGTGTGACACAGGAGGATAATAAGCTGTACGTGATAGATTTCTGCGAGAAACACGACGGTATCGAGCTCTCATTCAAATACGACAGGGCTGTTGAAAGCCAGGCCTCATGGAATCTAAAAGAATGCGTCCAAGCCACTCTATCTCCCTGTTCTCTTCACTTGCAATGGTTCATAGCTCCATCATAACCGAACTGGCCTACTTCCGAACCATTTGTAAACTTCGTTAAGAACCGACACGGTTCTTATTCCTCTCCTCTTTGTCTCGCTCGTTCGAGAACGAATTCACTGACTGACTGATGCTCTGCTTCTGACAAATGACTAGACCGGTGACCGTTGCTCTATGAGGGAGCAGATTCGAGGATCCTCCTCCACCTCGTCCTCAGGCTCATTCGCAGACTGGTCACGAGTCTACTTAACAAATGACTGCGATGTCCTGGAACGTGATGTTATATTTAAACAAAGTTCAGATCATCAGCTAGCAAAAAGGCTATCGGGACCCACACCGGCACGCGAAGTGCCTGCTGGGAACGGATTTGCAGCCACCTTGCCCCCGACCATAACGCCCACATTGCTTACTTCTGCGAATTGCGGCAGTCATTGGGTAAAGCAGCCGCGATATGGCCTCCAGACCAAGCTCTTTTCGAGCGTCTCGACGGTCTTCGCCTCAGTCCATGGCATCCGGCTCCAGATCTCGGAATCAAGAAGGTGAGTCGGATATCCAGACTTCGCAGGACAAAAGCTGATCCACCACATATCTACAGAGAGGCGACATCAGGGCACAAGGGGGCGCTCAAGGTCAAGATCACCCCGCCATGAAAGTTGGGTTTCGAATCCTCCAGGTGGAGGGCACGCACCGTCGACGTCTGCCAGCCGTTCCAGGATGAGGAGCCGGACACCACCAGCAAGGACGGGTCGTCAGCGGTCTTCTGTGTACCAGCACGGGGACCGAGATGGCTGTAGAGAGGGTGGAAGTCGCGGAGGGGACAGAAACAACCGTTCCCCTGCTGTGAGACGACGAAGGGTTGAGAGAGTGTCAGAAAATGTGAGCATGGTTGGTCGTGTCGTCTCCGCCACGCTCATCACTAATTGCTGTCACTTGTGAACTAGAACTGGAGAACCCGTGCTAGGAGCTCGCCGCCAGCTGAAACGATGGGGACGAGGCGGAGGTCCAGGAGTCTGTCACCTCACAGATATCACAGCCGTCAACGACATCATGATTGGCAAGAACGAGGCGCTCAGGGAGGAAGGCAGGGCTACGATGGCGGTGGTCGAAGAAGCCAGAGCAGTGATGTCTCCATGAGGAGCCCAACCCCTCCTTTCCATCACCGTGACGATGAGCATGGATTATTGGGGAGGGGTGCGAGCGGCGGCGGGGAAACTTCTCATCCCAGCCAAGTACAGGACCAACTCATGGAAACTCCTTGGAACAACTATCCTCGAATTCCAAGTCGAGGAGAGGCATGTATGTTACCGTTCTTGTTTCCTTCTCTGGCACAAGTCTGGAGAAACTGACGATGGAATTTGATCTTTTCTTAGACCAAGGGCATCCAGTCCAGAGCTATGGTACCACGTACAACATCGGAAACGCGGGGAACGTGTTCACGGGTACAAACCATGGTGGGTAATGTGCCGACTCAACCGCGATGAATGCCGAATCGATATCAATCCAGGTGTTGTTAATATGATCATAGGATCAGCCGACGAATTCCTGGTAGGCTCTACCCTCCTGCTACTGAGCTTCTCTCAACCCGCTTACAGCTGAATCTCCCCACCCGGCTCAACACCTGCAAACGAGCAGACCACAGATACTATGCACTCGACGATGAAGCTATTTTGCGCCGTGGTCAATGCACCCTAGGCACTCATGTCAACATCTTACAAGGCATCACGCAATGGGCCACGAACATATCACCTAACGGCGAAAGGGTCTTCTGGCTCTCAGGTCAAGCAGGCTCAGGCAAAACCACCATTGCCTACACCATCGCCTGCAATTTTGAAGCCGTCAACAGCAATGTCGTGTTGGGCGCCAGTTTCTTCTGCTCGCGCCAGTTCCCCGACACACGATCTGCATCGTCGATCATCCGTACCATCGTCTACCAACTTGCGCTCAAGTCGAAGCCCTTCCAAGCTGCGTTGAAGCAGCACGGAAAGTTCGAAACAGTAGACCATGGCCCAAAGTCTCAGATCATGGGTTTGCTCATTACGCCTTGGCAGGAGTCTGCAGCAGAACGGCTAGCAAACAACGAACCGTGCTATGTCATCCCTATCGATGCGTTGGATGAGCTGGATGGCACGGGGGGTACGGAATTTCTCGGCACGCTGTTCGACGTTGTCGACCAGCAGGATCTGTCAGGCCTCAAATTCTTCGTTACCAGTCGGTCGGACCCGGCTTTGGTCAGGCGTATCGCGTCTTTTCCCAACAAGAAAGTTTGCCGACTCGAAGAGGTTCCACTCGAGGAGAGCAGCGCGGATATCAGACTGTACCTCAGCAAAAGCCTGACCGAATGCGCCACCGCTCAACAAATCCAACAGCTTGTATCGGATGCGGCTGGGCTTTTTATCTACGCAGCGACGGTGGTCGAGTATGTCAAGGGGCGCAATGTTGAGGAGCAAAAGAGTCTACTGCGACGGCTCTTGTCCCCCTCTTCCTCTTCCTCCGTTCGTCGACCTTCCCGTGCTGCGACTGCCACACTGGACAATCTCTACCTACAAATTCTCGAAACGTCGCTTGTGGACCCTCGAGAGCGCGGCGATCCTGAGACATTCCAGGACTGCCTAGCCATCCTCCACACCTTCCTTTGCACCATTGAACGAACTTCGACCTCAGTTGCCATTGATATTCTGAACTCAAGTGGCGCCGACGGGGACATGCTACTCGACACCGGCATGGCAGAAGGGGTGCTTCATCGGCTGCATGCTGTCCTTTACAGCCAAGGAGGCCATGTCATGTCTTACCACAAATCCTTCGCCGACTTTCTGTTCGACAAAGGCCGATCACAGAGGTTCTTCTGCAATCAGGAACAGCACCACCACCGTCTTTTTGATGGGTGCTCTGGGATCATGATGAGGCAGCTCCGGTTCAACATTGCAGATATCGCAAGTTCGTACATGATGGACCGCGACAATCCTACCCTTGCGACCTGCATCGATGCCAACATCTCAGCCGCCCTCCGATATGCATGCGGCAATTGGAGTTCCCACCTGACCCTTACAGGGGTTGAAATATTGGATGGCCTCATAGGAACTCTGGACAGATTCCTTCGGCTGCAAGTCTTGTTCTGGATGGAGGTTATGAACCTGCTGGGCCAGCAGGGACAATGCCCGAACATGCTACATGATATCCAACGATGGATTACGAAGTCCAAGGTCGGTTCTTCTCATGTGATCATGTTGCTTATGCTAACAGACCACTCAAGGATTCAACAGGGCTGGGTAGCAAGGTGGCTGACGCAGCTGTTCTTGCTGCCTATCACAGCATGAGCAAGGCCGTCCTGTCAACGCCTCATTTCTATCTGTCCTCCCTTGCCACCTTCCCCCGACGTTCCGCTGCCGTACAGAACTGGAGGCAGCAGTTTCATGGTATTCCCGGATTCACTGCTGCACAGACTGGAGGTAGCGAAGCACTTGTAGCCCGAATCAATGTTGGAAATGCTGTGAATGCCCTCGCAGTTTCTCGAGATGGCGCCAATGCTTTGGTTGGTTCACCTGATGGATCGGTGCAAATTTGGGATCTGTTTACACAAGAGGAGGTGCGGGATCTCAAAGGACATACCGAAGCAGTCCTGGCAGTAGCCTACTCCCCTGATGGGACACGTGCTGTTTCTGGCTCAGGCGACAACTCGGTTCGGGTATGGGATTTATCTACGGGAGAGAATGTTTGGGTCAGGAAGGGACATACGGGCAGTGTGAATGCAGTGGCCTACTCGCCGGATAGCATGCACGTCCTCTCTGGCTCAAGCGATGGATTGATACGGGTGTGGGATTTGTCTTCAGGAGGGGAGGTTGGGGTCCTCAGGGGGCATACCGAATCTGTCAATGCGGTGGCCTACGCTCCAGATGGGACCCGTGTCGTCTCCGGCTCAAATGACAAATCGGTTCGGGTGTGGGACCTCTCTACAAGAGAAACGGCTTGCATCCTCAATGGACACACTGAGTGGGTCTTGGCAGTGGCCTACTCGCCGAATGGCACCCATGTTGTCTCCGGCTCAGATGATGAAACAGTCCGCGTTTGGAACCTATCCGCAGGAGAGGCGGTCAGAATCCTCAAGGGGCATCGTCTCACAGTCTTGACAGTGGTCTACTCGCTGGATGGGAGCCATGTTGCCTCCGGCTCAGATGATTCAACCCTCCGGGTGTGGGATCTGTCCACAGGAGAGGCGGTGAGGGTCCTTGAGGACAACATGTCAAGCGTCAAGGCAGTCGCCTACTTGCCTGATGGGACCCTTTTGTCTGGCCCAGGACGAGGTGATGCATTACTCCGGGTGTGGGATGTGACTACAGAGGAGGCTTTGGTCCCCAGGGGACATACCGAATCTGTCAATGCGGTGGCCTACGCTCCAGATGGGACCCGTGTCGTCTCCGGCTCAGATGACAACTCAGTTTGGGTGTGGGACCTGTCTACAAGAGAAGTGGTTTGCATCCTCAACGGACACACCGGCTTCGTCCAGGCAGTGGCCTACTCGCCGGCTGGAGCGTATGTTGTTTCTGGCTCAAGTGATAAATCAGTCCGGGTTTGGGACCTGTCTACAGGAGAGGTGTTGAGGGTCCTCAAGGGGAACTCTCTCAGAGTTCTTTCAGTGGCCTACTCGCCAGATGGGTCCCATGTTGCCTCCGGCGCAGGTGACGGTTCCATCCGGATATGGGGCGCGTCTACAGGAGAAGGGGAGAGGGGTCCTCAGGGGACATACCTGGGGCGTCGGGGCGGTGGTCTACTCTCCGGATGGCAGCCGCATTATCTCGGGCTCGGTTGGCAATTCCATCCGGGTGTGGGATTCATCTACAGGGGAGGAGGTTAGGGTCCTTAGGGGACAAACTGGAGAGTCGGTCCAGGCTGCAGTGGCCATCTCACCTGACGGTACCCGTGTAGTCTCTGCCTCAATGGACCGATCAGCCAGGGTGTGGGACCTGTCTACAGGAGAGGACGTTAGGGTCCTCCAAGGACATGCCAAGATGTCACTGCAGTGGCCTACTTGCTGGATGGCACCCGTGTTGTTTCGGGCTCGTTCGACAAATCAGTCCGGGTGTGGAACCTGGATACAGGGGATGCAGTGAGGATCCTCCTGGGCCATACTGGTGCGGTCCTGGCAGTGGCTTCCTCACCAGATGGCACCCATATTGTCTCTGGCTCGTTTGACCATTCGGTCCGGGTGTGGGACATATCCCCAGAACATACCCCCCGCTACGTCCGCGAGGAAGGGCCAAACGACACATACACTGGTTGGTTAGTTTCGCCAACTGACCCCTCGGCCTACCTTATGTTTGTTCGACCGGAAGCACTATTACCCGACGATTCCAATGTGCTCACATTCCCTGCGACAGCCGTTTCCCATCTTAACCTTTCGAATGCGAAGCTAGGTGATCGATGGGCAGAGTGCTTCACCCCAAGTAATCGAGCGGTATGGCCCAGTTGACGTTCTGTTAATACATTCACCTTCGCGTCTCTTTCGACATGTTATCGGTTTCGCTGGTGTATTGCTCTCCTGCATACATGCGTATCCATTAGGTTCGGGAATCTGTACCATCGCCTTTTATCATCATTGATTTCGGTAGTTACAAGTGTAAGTAACTCTACGGTAGGGTTCGCCATTCTCGGCACCAAGAACGACGCCTTGATAACTGGGTAATCGTGCTTCAAGAGAAAGAAAGGGAGAATATACGATGTTCGTAGACATGTATTTCCGCTCCCTCGAGGCTGAAATAAGGACACTAGCCCAAGTAGCACTAAACAAACTCAAGGCTCACTGAAAATCTCCCGCCTATTATCCCTCATTAGATGGCGTCGCCTGTGGAGGCACCAGCAAGTGGCCTACCGAATGTTTGAGCTGGGTTGAGAGGCAGCTATAATTTGGTCCAAAAGTTCGCTGAAAAGCACGGCGATGAGAGCACTTACACTTCGGGAATGCATAAAAGACTGATAGTCTGGTTATGAATAATCTGAGCCTTTAAACGACCGTGAGAGCGACGCGTCGAACATTAAGCCCGTCGTGACCGCGTCTGTTTTCATCAAACCACCATCTCGATGCCCCCAAGGCGTTCATCTCGCGCCCCTAGCGCAGCAGAACCTGTCGAAGCACCACCCGCAAAGCGAAAACGCGGGCAGTCAACCCAACCAGAAGAACCAGCGTCAAAGCCTCCTTCCAGAGCCGGCCGTAGTAGTCGTGCCGCCGCAACCAAAGCGCGTAGCTCGTTGGCTGAAGTCGCAGAGTCTGGCGACGAGGAAGAGCCAGATGTTGCACCAGCAAGGAAGAAGTCGCGACCTTCAGTTGAAAGCGATGTGAAGGAAGAGAGGATGATGATGAACCGCCGCCTCCTAAAGCACGGCGAGCAGCCACTTCCAGGAAGCAGCGGGTCAGCATGGATGTTGACGAGGAACCGGCTGAACTCCCCAAGCGACGCGCCTCTAGTCGTCAGCCTAGCGTTGGTGCCAGCAGGCGAGCCAGTGCAGCAGGACCGTCGCGTACAGCTAGGAAACCTCGCGTTGTCTCAGTCGCCGAATCTGTGCCTGAGCAGGAGGAGGAGGTAGAAGAAGAGGTCGTAGCCAAGCCAAAACGCGGTCGAGCAGCTGTGAAGGACGAACCTGTTTCCGAAGCAGAGATGAAGTCTGACGACGACGAAGAGTTTGAAGAGCCCTCAGCACGCAAGCCTCGCAAAGGAAAGGCAAAGGCTCCGACAAAGGCAACAAAGGCCACGTCCAAGAAGGCGATCAAAAGGGTTGTCGTAGTCGACTCTGACGACGAAGAAGAAGTGCCTGCCGTGGCTGAACCCTCGACATCGACAGCACCCCAGACGGCGAGCGCGCAGGAGGCACCCCAGGAAGAGCCAGAAGAGGAAGAGGAAGAAAAGTCTCTTTTCGATCCTGTTCCTATGCCAGACCCCGAGTCTCTGCCCCAAGGCAATGCCAGAGGAACCTCAAGGTCCAAAGCCGCGTCTTGTCATCTCCAAAATGGCCCTCGTCAACTTCAAGAGTTATGCTGGACGACAGGAGATCGGACCCTTCCACAAGGTATGTGCAGCAGTCCCTTTGACGGCACGGTGTTGAACATTCACCAGTCTTTCTCTGCCATTGTTGGACCCAACGGTTCTGGCAAGTCCAACACGATTGATGCCCTGCTCTTTGTGTTTGGCTATCGTGCCTCCAAGATGCGTCAAGGGAAGGTTTCTGAACTCATTCACAACTCTGCTCGGTATCCCGACCTCGAGGAGTGCAGTGTCGAGATTCATTTCAGAGACATTATGGACCTGGTAAGCGCGTTCACTGCGCCGAGCACATCTCGCTAATCGTTGGAATAGCCTGGCCCTGATGCGTACGAAGTCATTCCCGGCACAAAAACTCGTTGTTGCTCGTACTGCCTACAAGAACAATCAAAGCAAGTATACGATCAATGGCAAGCCCTCGTCTTACAAGGAGGTTCAGAAGCTTCTGAAAGGTCGCGGGATCGACCTCGACCACAACCGCTTCCTCATCCTTCAAGTACGTCGAATGTTACTCTCTGTGAATTGTCTCTAATTTTTCCGCAGGGAGAAGTCGAATCCATCGCCCAGATGAAGCCCAAAGCGCCGAATGAGCACGAAGATGGTCTACTCGAGTACCTGGAGGACATCATTGGCACCTCGGGTCTCAAAGAACCCATTGACGAAGCCATGGCCGAAGTCGAGCGGCTGACCGAAGAACGCCAGACCAAGATGCATCGTCTCCGTATCGTTGGAAAGGAGAAGAAGGCGCTGGAAGAAAAGAGAAAAGAAGCATTGGACTATTACAGGATGAAGAACGATCATACTCGTGCCTTGTCTAGGTATTGGCAGTGGATCATCTGGCGGCTCGGCGAGCGGCACACTCAAGGTGCTGAAAAGCTGGTATGTGTGACCTAGTCGTTGTGTGATGCGTCGTTTACTGATTTCTGTTTAGGCACAAATGCAGGCCGAATCCGAAGAGAAGCGAAAGGAGAATGAAGAGTTGATCCAATATGCTGAGGACCTCGAGAACCATCATGCTCAGATGGAAGGCGCCTTCCAGGTAACGTTCTCTCTGCTTCACGGAATGGTGCACCTCCTTACCCATACCCACGGTAGACCGTTCAAGAGGAGGCTGAGACTGCAGAACGAGATTTGAAAGACAAGGAGAAGCAAGGTCTTGCAGTCAAGGAACGCCAGAAGCATGCCAAGAATCGTAAGAAGAAGCTGGAAAAGTCTGTTCAAGAAGTAGGTTTCGCTGCGAATATGGATATGTTGATTGTACTGATATCTTCAAGGACTCGCAAGCTCTGCGTACTGCCAACCACACCATCACGGATCGTACCGAGACGCTGGAAAAGGGGACTGCTCAACTTGAAGTATATCAAGAGGAGTTGGCTGAGGCAGAGGAAGAACTGGAGAAGATCCAGGAGGGCCTCAGTGGTATGCATATCTCGTGTTTCAGACGTGATTGAGGGTCTAAGTATGGCTTCAGGCAAAACTCAGAAGATCCATCAAGAGATCCAGGCGAAGCAGAAAGAGTTGCAGCCGTGGACGACCAAGATCGACGCCAAGAAGACCCAGCTTGATGTTGCACAAAGCGAGCGTGATACACTGGTCCAACGTTCCGAGGCTTTGCAAAAGGCTGTGGACGAAGGCGTTGCGGCGCTGTCGACCCTTCAAACCGAGCAAAAGGACAAGGTAAGATCGTTCTTTTTGAGGCCACCTCATCAACTCAATCCCTGTCTTTTTTCAAGTTACGGGAGCAAGGCGAATGCAAGGCCAAGAAGGAGGAGCTCAAGGGACAGATTGCCAAAGCCACTCAGCGTCATCAGGCGGCCACTGTGAAAGTTGACGATTTACGCAAGCAGGCTGGTAACTCGAGAGGTGTATTCGAGGAAGCTCGAGCCAGCCAAACCGCCAATCGGTCCCGAAGCGCACTCCTGGATGCTCTCAACGGGCTCAAGCTTGCAGGTCGGCTCAAGGGATTCCATGTGAGGACTAGGTCTTTCCACGTTTGCCAATATGTTTCTGACCATGTCTCAGGGACGACTTGGAGATCTCGGCACCATTCCAGACAAGTATGATGTTGCCATCTCCACCGCTGCTGGCGGTAGCTTGGCCAACCTTGTCGTTGAAGAGGTCGAGCAAGGTAAAGCTTGCATCGATTACCTTCGAAGTGGCAATATCGGCCGAGCATCCTTCATGGTCCTCGACAAGATCCCTGAGCACAAGGGGATGGCTCCTATCAAAACACCCTGAGAATGTTCCTCGTCTGTTCGACTTGGTCAAGCCCAAAGATGACATGTATCGCAAAGCTTTCTACAAGGCTCTGAACGACACCTTGGTTGCTGCCGATACCGAACAGGCTACTCGTATCGCCTACCCCAAAGGTGGCGGGAGGCGATGGCGTGTTGTCACTCTTGCTGGAAACTTGATCGAGACCTCTGGTGCCATGTCGGGTGGTGGTGGATCTCCTCAGCGGGGCGCCTATGAACTCGAAGCTTTCGACCGACATCCCTCCCGAGACGTTGAAGCAGTACGAGAGGGATACCGTCAAGGCTGAAGAGCAGCTATACACGGCTCAGAAGGAACTGGCTGAGATCGAGGCCGAGTTGGAGAGGCTGAAGAAGGCTGGTCCGGACCTCGACATGACGTACCAGAAATTGACGCTCGAGATTGAGACGAGGAAGGTCAGGATTGCTGAAGCTACCAAGCGCGTTGAGGACCTCAAGTAAGGATTCCTATATAGTTTCTCAGTATGTTACTGACGCACTCGTTTTTCTAGGGCTCAGAACAAGCCCAGTGCGGGAGATGCAGCTCGTATCAAGGAGCTCGACCGCCAGATTGCCTCGCACGAGAGTGCCCTCAAGGAACTCCACGTTCACACTGAAAAGATCAACGACGCCATCAAGGAGCTCGAGAGCAAGATCATGGCTATCGGCGGTGCCAAACTGATGACCCAGAAATCCAAGGTGACAGGTCTACGTGAACACATCCTCAACACCACCAACTCGATCTCCAAGGCCGAATCTGAGATAAACAAGGCGGAGAAGGACATTAAGCGGCTGTCGGGTACGGTCGAGACAAACAAGCAGCAGCTTGCAGAGGTCTCGGAGGAGCTGGAGGCGCTGAACAAGGAGGTGAATGAGGTTGAGGAGTACTTGGAGGTCTTGAGGGGCGCAGTGGAAACTGCTCAGAATCAGGTGGAGAACCAGAAAGAGGTCCTTGACAAGATCAAGAAGAAGCTCGACAAGGCACGCAATCGTCTCTCTGGATACAAGCAAATTGAGGTGAGTTGGGTTGATCGTCCGTATCGACGTTTGGTCGCTGAATGATGAATCCTAGCTTAAATATCAACAAGACATATCGGATGCTAAAAAGGAGCAAGATGATGTGAATGCCGAGATTGAGCGGAAAGCTCGATGAGCATGACCGCTTGAAGTTGCTTGATATAGAGTACGGAACCGTTTATGCGATCCAAAGCTACCACTAACATTAGTTTTCCAGTGATGATGAGGACTGATAGCGACTGATGAGGAAGAGGATGGCTGAAAAGGACAAGGACGCGGAAGGAGAGGATGCTGAAGCTCCAGAGGAACCTGACGTCAAGCCTGACCCTGATGCCTCGAAACCCTGCAAAGAAATCCGAGGAGCTCAAGAGCTACACGAGCACGGAGCTATCCCGGTTCCGCAAGGAGGAACTCGGTCGCTGATACCGAATTGCTTGATGGTCTGTTCGTGTCGCCTTTTAATGAGTCCAAGTCTGACGTTGCTACAGAGAGGATCAAGAACTCCAAGGTTGACTTGACCGTGTTGAAGGAGTACAAGAAGCAGCAAGCCTTGTTCGACAATCGTGCTAGGGAATTGGAAGAAGCCACCGAAGCCCGTGATAAGAAGAAGCAAGCAGTACGACGACTTGCGCAAGCACCGACTGGACAAATTCATGACGGGCTTCAATCAGATCTCCTTGAAGCTGAAGGAGATGTACCAAATGATCACACTAGGGAGGAAATGCCGAAGCTCGAGCTTGTCGACAGCATGGATCCTTTCGCTGAAGGTATCATCTTCAGCGTCATGCCGCCAAAGAAGAGCTGGAAGAACATCTCGAATCTTTCGGGAGGCGAAAAGGTATGCCTACATCGCACCACCCTTCTACGGTGCAAGTTAACCTAACCTGTCCTTAGACTCTGAGCTCCTTGGCACTTGTCTTTGCCCTCCACTGTCTTCAAGCCCTACACCATTGTACTTCATGGACGAAATCGACGCCGCTCTGGACTTCAGAAATGTCTCCATCGTCGCCAACTACATCAAGGACCGCACTAAGAACGCGCAGTTCATCATCATCTCTCTTAGGTGAGCATTCCACCATTGCCGCTATTGTCTTGACCTCTCACCGATATGCATCCACAGGAACGATATGTTCGAGCTGAGCCATCGTCTCATTGGCATCTACAAGACCGCCAATGCTACACGCAGTAAGCCCTATCCTGCTGCCTTCTCCCTCTAACGTCAGCTAATCCATGATTTTCTAGGCATCTCGATTGACAACCACAAGCTACTCACAACGATTCCTCAGTTTGCTCCTCAGCCGAACAATGCTACTTAGAGGAATAGTCTTGCCTCGCCTCTGGGGATTTCTTGATGCTTACATCCGATATTTCACTTGTTCTAGCCCCTTGTACTGTTTGAAGTCCAAGCTTTATTCTAATGTGCCACGCTACTTGACCAGCGTTACCCTCGACTGTCAAGACTTCCAGCCGCTCTTCTACTTCTGGTGGAATCGCCCCTCGCAAGCCTCATCATATAACTGGAGCACCGCGGACTGTCCAAGACTGTCTCGATATGCAGGTACTTCATACTCCTGAATTGCTTCGTCCATCGCATCCAAGTTCGGTCGCCAGGGGGAGGGTCGGCGTATAGGTCTCGCATCGGGAAGGGATAGAGGGGGCTTTGGTGAAATCCTACCACAAATCTGACCCTTGAAACGCAAGCGATGCACTCCTCGATCCCTTCGGCTGTCCAGAAACTAACCGAGAGTGCTTTTGGTGAGACCCCCCGGATGTTGAATGCCACTTCGTAGGGAATTCCTAAGGCCCTTTTCTTGATGGAAATGTCATTAAATATGTCCCTGAGGGTGTCACAGGGCCTTGTGAGCTTGTCCAGCGGATGGCTGTATTCGAACCCCTTGGCGAATGTGACCTCCAAACGGCGCAGATTGGGGAGGACATGTCCTGGACCACGGGATGCCTTAAAGCATCGCTCAACCCACTCTGCTGGAACGTGTAGCTCGACGAGATTTTTGAGAATAGGGCAGGCTACTATTTGGGGCTTGCCGGGATTGTTTGGATCCCTTGGTTCCATGAGTCTCGTAACGTATACGCCAAAGTGCTTGAGGTCAGGAAAAGAGGCTGCCATGGCATTGATGTCTTCGAAGGATTTTGCATGCTCTGGATCCGGAGCTCTGACGTCTAGGTGTTGCAGTCTTGGGAGTGCCCGCGGTAGGAAGTCCATGAGTATTTGCCATGCCTTCCTTGCGTCCGGGGAGTTATGATGCTCCAGACACATAATTTCCACAGTATCGATAGGGGAGTATCGCAGCACCGAAAATGTCCACTGAAGCAATGGAGGAAAGGCCAAGGAAGTCGAACCGATAGTCAACTTCTGAAGTTTGGTGCTTCTCTGCGCCTCATCTGAGAGGTGAACCAGAGTCTTTGGAAGATGGGCTGAGTGGCGGGAAAAGTGCCATGTTTTGTTCTTGAGAACATTGGAAATTGGTGGTGACTTCGATATGGTGGGTCTTCGGACTGCGTTGTACACCCCGGAAGCCCAGCGGAGACCGTTGATTTCCAGACTTTCGCATCCTTTCTCAAGGACTGTATTCAGCAGAAGACCCATTGCAGCCATCCACTGCTCGAGATACCCTCTGCCTCCATTCAAGGGATGGCAGCCCTCCGAGTAGCAATTCAGGACGAAACAGCTTGATTTGAGTGAACCTAGAGACCACTGCATGTAGTCTCTTGATGTGAAAGATGAACTCCCCGTTGTAGGGTAGCCACATCGCCTCTGGAAACGTGCACGTCAGGGAGTTGGTGTCATGGAAAAGGAAAGGAAGTCGCAAGACTGTGAGGGCGTCATACACCCGCCCATCCTTTCGCATAATTTGGTGCAGAAGGTCAACGTTGATTGCCTCCTGTGGGTTGGTGATGTGTATCCTCTCGAGGTAGGTGTAGAGGCATATGTGATAGAATTTCTTCGAGACCAACGCCAGGTGGAATAGGGAAGGTCGATCGAAGAAATACAGTGGAGGAAGGATTCTTGGAATAAGCTCAGGAGGAAGCCTTTCGAAGGCGCCCATGGTGGGTTCTTCACAGATAAAGTCAGCTCTCCTTTTGAGAGTAGTGGAGACAACAACACACTTACCAGGTTTCATAGACGATGCAGGTGACGTCCGATTCGATTTCGAAATACTACTGCGCTAATATGTCAGATGGAAGCTGTGTGTCAAGAAACCCGTCGACATTGCTCTGTTTTACCACGATTGTATGGCAATGAGAGCCAAATGGCCAGTTGGTACTTCTCCCGACACTGATGGAATTTGCTATATATAAAACCTGTGTACGGTATGACTATGGCGGTCCAGGATGTGTTCCGCCCAGCGACAGCATTGTTGAGGGAAGCTTCTGAATAGCAAAGCAGAAGCCAAGGGCTGGGAGGCGGAGAGTCGCTCACCTAGAGATGGCCAATCCTTCCTTTCAATCGAGACGACTAAGCATGGCTAAATTCGTGTAATTATGATGTCTAATTGTCGAGCTAAGGCGGTAACTTCAAGTTCGGTACCTGTAGCATTGCCTGACCAACTAAGGCTTAAATGCTAGCCACGCCTCATTGAGTGCACCGAAGACAGCCTCCCGCAATCATGCGTTGTTCGACAGTGGAGTTGTTCACGTTGAAGCTAGACCAATACTCATAAGCAAGTGCTTGCCAAAGCAAAACAAAACGACAGACCTTGTCAGGATGAACCCGAGACACAGCCTTCATATACCACTTCTTCACCCCTCCTGCGCTCACTAGATCAGCCATGCCAGGCTTCTTCCCCATTTCATTCAACACCTCTTCCCAAAGAATCGTGTCCAAGCTCGCTAAAAGTGCGCGCAAGTTGCTCTCCTTGCCTTTCTTCCAAGCCTGAAGTTTCTCTTCGACATTGTCCTTCAGAGAGTGCTTTAGAGCATCTTCAGCTTCTTGAGCATTGACCTGTGCTCGGTAGGCCTCAACTGCAACGCCAGGTGTTGAGTTGACACTAGGACGTTGGTAACTGGTCTCGGTCTCGGCTTGGGTTTCGGGGCTTGCGTTGGCTTGGGAGCACTCGAGTCGCCACCGTCTATAATCTTCTTGCACCTTCCCCAGACCTCTCACAGCTTCCTGCCTCGTGCTAGAAGCAACCCAACCTCCACCACCTCCGCCTGCAAGTACCTCCCAATCCTTCTTTGCCTCCTTCCACTTCTCCAGTCCCCTCTAACGCTTCTGCACGCCGTTTCACTGCCTTGACCCATCCATCTTTCAGATCGACACCTCGTCCCCACGAATCTGTCCACTCAGAGCCTTTGGCACGCGTCAAAGTGTATCCTCCACGACCATCTGCTTCTGAAGCACCGCCGCTACCGCTCTCAAGATCCCAGCCACCCTCTTCATCAGTGGGATGCCAACTCTCCCATGATCCTTGTCCCTGGATCGATCCAATGATCGCCAACGCACCGCCAGCATCTTCGATAGCTGATTTACATTCACCGCAACGGATGTAGGCGATTGCCCGGTTGGTTTGAAGCGGGACGAGAAGGAGATGGTTGCTTGGTAGTAATGTGATGGCCTTCGTGTATTCATCAGCTGCGACGCTGAATTGGCCAAGTTTGAACGCGTCTGTTCCTTTTGTCTTGTGCTGCTGAACGCGAGATATTGTAGATGTAGGGCAAAAGGGAAGATGGCGCTTTGGCTTTGGCTTTGGTGCCGCAGGTGTTCTACGAGGGGGTGCTGGGGCCGGAGATGCCGCTGCTGAAGGGGGTGCATCCGCCTTCTTTCTCCGGAACGGAGAGACGTATGCCTTAGGCTCCTCTGCTGAGAACAGAAGATCGGCTGTACGTGTTGGCGCTTCTGGCTGTTGAGGTCGAGAAGGACGCGCGGCCGGAGGTGGAGCTTCGTTGAATGCCGACGATTCTTCGTGGTCGTCGTGGTCATCGCGGAAGGTAGAGGCGGCGGCAGGCCTCCGTTCAGTTGGTCTCTCCCTCTCCGCCTGAGGCTCTCTGCTTCCTGAAGCCTCCTGCATCCATCGAGGCCGAGAGTCCCGAGTGGTGTTGGCGGCGGTCTTGTTGGCCTCTTCATATACCTTTTGCACCTTTTCCTTCCCCTCTTTCCAAAACAGGCTTGCCTTGGATAGAACACTGAGGCCAATCTCAGCTTGCCTGGGCAATGAGTTTCTCAGCATTCGGAGTTCCACCGTTCTCGTCACGCCGCGGGGGCGATGGCTGATGCCGTGAAGATGCTTCGTCTGAATAATCTCGCTGTGGGCGGGACCGCGAACGGGGTGCCTCGGGCTCGTTTGTTTCGGCTAGGAGCAGGTCCAATGCAGCTTGGACGTCGACCCCGCTTTCAGTACGTGCAAGCGCAGCCCTAGCCTGTGGAATCGAGAATCCCATCTCGATGATTTGTCCTAGGATATGTGGTGGTGGGGAGGAGGTGCGAGATGAGTGCGAGGTGGGCCTAGCCGCCGGTGAGGAACGAGGCTGATGCAAAAAGTCAGCATCCGACACCGCACAGAACGGATTAAGACACGTACTTCGTTAGTTTGTCGTGAGGTAGACCGGACAACCTCCACAGGCTTGCTCAATAGACCGAGAACATCGTCTTCGTCGTGATGTGAGTGGCCCTGGGGTGGAGGAGTCTCTCTGTATTCACGACTGCCAAAATCAAAGTCGAAATCGGGTGAATCGACGTGTTCTTCAGATTCGACGGTGTAGAAGCCACATCTTCGAGATCCCACAGCGTGCCAGACTTTTTCTGACTGCTTGTACGCGCGCTGGAAGCCGCCGGCTCCTGTGACACCTGAGGGGAATGGCTACCGAAGTCACCGAGCCCCCAGTCATCGTCGGATGCCTGGCTGGGCTTGGACTTCGTTATAGCTGATGGAGCTTTTGAAGAGGGTGCGGCAAAGTCACCCAACCCCCAGTCATCTGTGTCCAGGGAGGTTGATGAGGGCTTGGAGGACGCCATGGTGGAGGATCCAGCCCCCAGCGCATCCAACCCTACCCACTGGCTTTGCGATGGTGCCGAGTGATTGGGATTTGTATGAGCAGCCAAACGCTGCTTCTGAGCCAAAGCAGCACGTTCGGCCATTGTCATGTTTGCCGCATTCCCTGCGTTGGTGAACCAATCCCAGAAAGCAAGTCTCCAAATGCATCGTTCCCCCCGTTTGATTTCGTCTGAGAAAGCGATGATCCCGGTCTGGTGCCTGGATTACTCCCTGCTGCCATTGAGGGTGTTATTGGCCTCGATCCTGTCTTCGAAGCATTCAAGCTGGATGAGCTCTGCAATCTGCTAGCCCCAACATAGCTAGGTGATGAGGATGTTGATGAGAGTAAGGAAAACAGGTCCTGCCCAGGTCTCTGTTGCGGAATCCCAGCTGCTGCCGGTTTCTTCTGCTGAGACAGCGGTAGATTCTGGGGTTTCGACGGCGCTGTCGAGCTCCAGAGGTCGGCAAATGAGTCGGACATTGTGGATGGCTGCGGCCGTTGGCCCAGGAGGATGATGGAAAGGACTTGAAATTCCCCTGACGCGCCGTTGCGAATGGGCGGCTGTGCCCTCGGCATTCCCCGGTAGGAACTTATTAGGGGCATTCACAGAGGCTCGCCGCACACCACCATCTGCTTAGGTCCTGCTGCCCGTCGACAAGCGCAGCTGGAAAGTAAAAACCTATCTTGTAATTGTGTCTACCATATCTCGTGTACCAGTTCTGATTTTTGACTTCAGAGGATTCATCACAACGTCATGGCTCCTTCATTGGCAACTTCTGCCACTACGAACCTCTATTCACCATCTCCCGTTTGAAATATGGGAGTTGATACTGGCTGAGCTTCCTCCAAAAACTCTGATGAAACTGTCGCTGGCCACCCTGTCACGTCAGATCTACCACCAGGCTCTCCGTGCCTATCTTTCCAAGTTCGGGAATTCGAATCCCGAATCGACGTTCACAATCCTCACCTGTCGGCCAATGATCAGATACGATGCTCTCTGCGCACTGCAGCTGCCGTTCGTCGTTAATAGCGTCGAAAGGCTGCGATGTCGCTTTACCAATGCTGATGGAGGTGTGGTAGTTGACTTCCTCCTACAATGTCGGTCGCTTGCAACGTGCCCTGTCCAGATTGGAGTTCGTCAAGCATGTCGAACTTAAATTTGATCAACCCAGGGTGGCCACTCGAAGCAGATTATATGGAGGATAGCCAAGCTGCTCTGCGCTGGGCTACGTTTTTGGAATCCTTGCTCAACACAGTCGTTGAAAAGGGGTGCGAGCGCCTAGAAATAAGCGGGATCGGGACAACTCTTGCCGTGGGCACCCCTCCAGCCGACGGGCCTCAACCTACCCTCTGGTCAACGGTCGTTGGTCTCATTAGACTACGCTCTCCCTTTTCCCGTCGACAGATAGTTCGCGAAGCGGATAGGAATCCATGGGAATCACTTCAGGCTGCAATACCGTCTGAATGGGCGAAAGCGGCTCAGCTATCAGATGCCGCACGAAGAAACTGCCAACTGCGACATATTTCCATCGATTCACGCCTTTTGAGATCTCCACCCCTCTTGAATTGGCTGTTTTCAGTGCTTTCCGCCTCTCAGATCACACATCTCAAGCTATCCTTCGTGTTTCAGCCGCCGTTACAATACAGAGGGACCAGGTGAAGCTGTGTGGAACGTCTTTCCCCAACTCACCCCTCACCTGACACGATTGGAACTCAATACCACCTGCAAGCAGGTCGTCCGATATCATCACCATCCTATGGCAGTTTTTCACACATTTCCCGATTATTTATCTCTGGGGTGCTGTGCTCTGCAAATTCCGTCCATCCCTCTCCCTACTTTCACCAATCTCACAGACCTGCGACTTAATCTACCATGGATCGGCAAGCTGTTTTCTAATCATTACACACCTCACTTTCCAACACTGAAAACGCTGGACGTGCTTATCGACGACTATTATGCGTCTTTGCCCTCCCTGGTGTCCCCCGAGCCTCCAGCCCCTTCGAGAATCTGCACTCCAGGCTCTTTCGAAGACATGCAAAGAAACGGGCTTACCTTTCACGGTCGCAGTGATCTTCGCACGATCGGCGTCGTCGCTTTTCTCCGAACACGTCTCTCCAAAGCCTGGTGCTTTGGATGGGTGTATGGATTGCGTCTCGTCAGTCGTGTTGGAAGTCGACGAACACGCGTTCGGTTCCTCTCTCCCTGAGAAGACACGGGAGGCTTGCCTAAATGCGTGGTTGCAGTCGTTCCGTAATGCACGTTCTGTGGCCATCGCTCCTTCATCCACATGGTTCCCAGAGGCAGCCATTCACAATTGCCAAAGGCTGGAGCAGATGTTTAAAAGTTTACCCCAGATAATGGACAGACTAAATTCCTTCGAAGTAGCTCAAGCTGTACTTTAGAGTAGACAATAAAAAACACCTATCCTTACTTTTCCCTGTAACGTTTGCGTTAAGCGCCCACCGGCCAAATAAAGACGCTTCCGGGTATGCGGATCAAGTCCCACATTCGTTTCCGTTTCCAAGCCCATTGACACCAATCGCGCCGGAGTCGATCCTTCACCCACTTTCCTCCTTCCCATAGTACATCGGCCGATGGGACCAAGGGCGCAAGCAACAGTGAGTACCCAGAATTCTCTATATGTGCCCACAACCCGGCCCACTGGCTTTGGGATGATGCCGAGTGATTGGGATTGCAACCAAATGCTGGTTCTGAGCCAAAGCAGCACGTTCAGCTGTACCCTCGGCATTCCCCGTTGGGAACCTATTAGGGGCATTCACAAAGGCTCGCCGCACACCACCATCTGCTTGGGTCCTGCTGCCTGTCGACAAGCGCAGCTGGAAAGTAAAAACCTATCTGGTAATTATGTCTACCATGTCTCGTGTATCAATTCTAATTTTTGACTTCAGAGGATTCACCACAACGGCATGGCTGCTTCATTGGCAAATTCTGCCACTACGAACCTCTATCACCATCTCCCGTTTGAAATATGGGGATTGATACTGGCTGAGCTTCCTCCAAAAACTCTGATGAAACTGGCGCTGGCCAACATGTCACGCCAGATCTACCACCAGGCTCTCCTGTGCCTATCTTTCCAAGTTCGGGAATCCGAATCCCGAATCGACGTTCACAATCCTCACCTGTTGGCCAATGATCAAATACGATGCTCTCTGCGCACTGCAGCTAGCCGTTCGTCGTTAATAGCGTCGAAAAGCTGCGATGTCGATTTCACCAATGCTGATGGAGGCGTGGTAGTTGACTTCATCCGCAACGTCAGCCGCTTGCAACGGGCTCTCTCCAGATTGGAGTTCGTCAAGCATGTCGAACTTACATTTGATCAAGCCGAATGGCCACTGGAAGCAGAATATATGAAGGACAGCCAGGTTGCTCTGCGCTGGGCCAAGTCTTTGGAATCTTTGCTCAACACAGTCGTTGAAAAGGGGTGCGAGTGCCTGGAAATACACGGACTCGGGGCGACTCTTGTCGTCCGCACTCCTGCCGTCCGCACTCATCTAACCGACGAGCCTCAGCCTACCTTCTGGTCAAGAGTCGTTAGTCTCGTTAGACTACGCTCGCCCATTTCCCGTCAACAGATAGTTCGCAAAAGGGAGCGCGATCCATGGGAATCAGTACATGCGGCAACACAGTCTGAATGGGCGAAAGCGGCTCAGCTATCAGATGCAGCACGAAGAAACTGCCGACTGCAACATATTTCCATCGATTCTTACCTTCTGAAAGCTCCACCCCTCCTAAATTGGCTCTTTTCCGTGCTTTCCACCTCTCAGATCACACCCCTCAAGTTATCCTTCGTGTTTGCCCATCACCATACAGAGGGTCCAAGTGACGCTGTGCGGAAAGTCTTTCCCCAACTCGTCCTTCACCTGACGCAACTGGAACTGAATACCAACGCAAGCGGGTCGTCCAATATCACCACCATCCTGTGGCAGTTTTCACACGTTTTTCGATCATTCATCTCGGGGATGATGTACCCTGCAGTCCCCACCATGCCTCCTCCTCCTGGGTTCACCAATCTCACAGACCTGCGACTAAATCTGCATTGGTTTAGTACGGTGTTTTCTGATGATTATGCAACTAACTTTCCAACACTGAAAACACTGGACATACTTATCGACGACGATCATGCGTCTTTGCGCTCCCTGGTGTACCCCGCACCTCAAGCCCCTTGGAGAACTGCACTTCGGGCTCTTTCGAAGACATGCAATGAAACCGGCTTACCTTTCATGGTCACAGTTACCTTCACACGATTGGCGTCATCACTCTTCTCTGAACATGTCTCTCCAAAGCATGGTGCTTTGGATGGGTGTTTGGATTGTATCTCGTCAGTCGTGTTGGAAGTCAACGAACACATGTTTGGGTCTTACCTCCCGGAGAAGACACGGGAGGCTTGCCTGAATGCGTGGTTCCAATCATTCCATAATATACATTCCGTGGTCATCACTCCTTCGTCCACATGGTTTCCAGAGGCTGCCATTCGAAATTGCCAAAGACTGGAGCAGATGTTCAAGGACCTACCTCAGATAATGGACAGACTAAATTCCTTCGAAGTAGCTCAAGCCGTACGTTAGGATAGAAAATAAAATAAAAAGACTATCCTTTCTTTTTCCTGCAACATTTGTGTTAGGCGCCCAATCACCAACTAAAGACGCTTCTGGGTATGCGGGTCAAATCCCACATTCGTTTCCGTTTCCGAGGGATCCTTCACCCAACTTTCCTCCTTCCCATAGTACATCGAGGACCATGGCCGACGAGATCAAGGCGCAATGCAATAGTGAGTACCCAGGAATTCTCGATATGTGTCCACAACCCGGCCCACTGGCTTTGTGATAATACCTGTTGATTGGAATTCGTATGAGCAGCCAAACGCTGCTTCTGAGCCAAAGCAACACGTTCAGGCCATTGTCAGTGTTTGCTGTATTCCCTGCGTTGGTGGAACCAATCCCAGAAAGCAGGTCTCCAAATGCATCGTTGCCCCCGTTTGATTTCGTCTGAGAAAGCGATGATCCTGGTCTGGTGCCTGGATTACTGCCATTGAGGTGTAATTGGCCTCGACGCTGTAAGTGGGCGGCTGTGCCCTCGGCATTCCCCGTTGGAACCTATTAGGGGCATTCCCCACTGGCAAGGCTTGTTGCACACCACCATCTACGTAGGATCTACTGCCTGTCGACGAGCGCAGTTGGAAAATACGAAAAATCTGGTAAAATTTCTACCATATCTCTTGCATTTAATCTCATTTTTTATTTCAGAGGATTCACCACAACGTCATGGCTCCTTTGTTGGCAACTCCCGCCACTACGAACCATTATAACCATCTCCCGTTTGAGATATGGGAATTTATACTGGCTCAGCTTCCTCCAAAAGCTCTGATGAAACTGGCACTGGCCACCCTGTCACGTCAGATCTACCACCAGGCTCTCCGTGCCTTTCTTTCCAAGCTCGGGAATCCGAATCCCGAATCGACGTTCACAATCTTCACCTGTTGGCCAATGTTCAAATACGATGCTCTCAGCGCACTCCACCTACCGTTTGTCGTTAACAGCGTCGCAAAATTGCAATGTCGATTTACCAATGCTGACGGAGGCGTGGCAATTGACTTCATCCGCAATGTCGATCGCTTGCAACGGGCTCTCTCCAGATTGGAGTTCATCAAGCACGTCAAACTCACATTTGAACAACCGGGATCCCTACTCAAAGCAGAGTACGAGAAGAACACCGAGGTTATCCTGCGCTGGGCTAGGTCTCTGGAATCCTTGCTCAACACAATCGTTTATAAGGGGTGCGAGCGCCTGGACATAGCTGGGCTCGGGACAACTCTTGCCATCCCCACTCCTCGAACCGCCGGGCCGGAACCTACCCTCTGGTCAACAGTTGTTGGTCTCCTCAGACTATGCTCTCCCTTACCCCGTCGACAGATAGTCCATAGAAGGGAGCGAGATCCATGGGAATCACTACAAGCTGCAATGTCCTCTGAATGGGCGACAGCGGCTCAGCTATCAAATGCAGCGCGAAGAAATTGCCGACTGCAACATGTTTCCATCGAATCTCACCTTCTGAGAGCTCCACCCCTCCTGAATTGGCTCTTTTCAGCGCTTTCTGCCTCTCAGGTCACACACCTCAAACTATCATTTCTGTTTGGTCGTTACTATGGAGAGGAGATCATGGGCAATGTTTGGAAAGCCTTCCCCCAGCTCACCCCTCACCTAACACAATTGGAACTGAATACCACCAAAAGCAGGTCGTCCGATATCATCACCATCCTGTGGCATTTTTCACACATTTCCCGATTATTCATCTCCGGGATCACGCTGTACCCTGTAGATTCCATCACCCCTCTTCCTACTTTCGCCAATCTCGCAAGCCTGCAACTTAATCTACAATGGGTCGGCAAGCTGTTTTCTAACCATTACACGCCTCGCTTTCCAGCACTGAAAACGCTGGACGTACTTATCGGCGATGATCATGTGTCTTTGTGCTCCCTGGTGTCTCCCGAACCCCCAGCCCCTTCGAGAACTGCGCTCCAGGCCCTTTCGAAGACATGCAAAGAAGCCGGCTTACCTTTCACGGTCACAGTTACCTTCACACGATTGGCGTCGTCGCTTTTCTCTGAGTTTGTCTCTCCAAAGCGTGGTGCTTTGGATGGGTGTATGGATTGCGTCTCGTCAGTCGTGCTGGAAGTCGATGAACACGCGTTCGGGACCTCTCTCCCCGAGAAGAGACGGGAGGCTTGTCTAAATGCGTGGTTGCAGTCAGTTCCGTAAGACACGATCTGTGGTCATCGCTCCTTCGTCCACTTGGTTCACAGAGCTGGCCGTCAGCAATTGCCAAAGACTGGAGCAGATGTTCAAGGACCTACCTCAGATAACGGACAGAATAATTTCCTTGGAAATAGCACAATTTGTACATTAGAGCAGAAAATGGAAAGCTCTGCGTTAAGCGCCCACATGCCAAATCAAGACGCTTCCGGGAATACGGATCAAACTCATCCACATTCGTTTCCGTTTCCGAGGCGGCATCAATCGCGCTTGGGACGATCCAAGTTCACCCAGCATCCCCCTTCCCATAGTACATCGAGGACCATGGCCGACGAAACAAAGGGTGCAAGCAACAGTGAGTATCCCGAAGTCTCCACTCTTGACTACTCTCTTCTAGATAACGACAGGGCTGACTGGTGAAGGCAGATGAGAGACTGCTGGCTGCTGCGCGTGCCGATAACGAGGATCTGCTGTTAGAGGTATTTGAGGAGAAAGGCTTCGATATCAACTGCAAGGACGGGTGAGTTGTAACCTTTAAAGCAGCTCTTTGTTATACTCATTGCTGTGGGGTGGATTAGGCTAGGCAATACGCGTGAGTTCTCGTGGGTAGCTGCCGATCGATGAGACCTGACGGTTCTGAATGATGCTCCCTCGGTCTATCGAACATCAGCACTTCATAACGCGTGAGTATTCGCAGCAGCAACTTAAGGCAGTATGAAATTGACCAGTATCTGTTGCTCTGTGAACAGGGTTCTTCACGGATCGACGGACGTGCTAGAGCACATCCTCTCGCATGAAGAATGCGACGTGGATCCTCAAAACCGCACGGATAATGCTACCCCTCTACATCTGGCTGTCCAAATAGAACATGCGGATCTCAGGAAACATATTGTGGAGAGCTTGCTGGACGCCGGTGCTGATACAAGGTGCATTTTATTGTTATCCCTGATTCAATATTAATCAGCTCTGCGTACAGATTGAAGGATAAGAATGGGTTCACTGTGCTGGATATTGTCTCTGCGGACGACACAGAAGTCCGAGCGATGATTCGCAAAGCACAAGCAACAAACTCTGTTTCGCTGGCAGATATTGCGAGTGGTGCGTCCCGACAACTCCTCAATCGGAGTGAATGCTCATGGAGAATTGCAGACGATGATGGCGAGCCAGGGTCTGGCTCTGGTTCAGAGTCTGAATAAGCTTTTTGGCCAGGCTGTTTCATTGATTCCATGGATTATTTGACCGATTACTGTAGTTATATGTATGACCCCTCATCTCAGTTTCATCAACTATCTTCTACTACTAGAACACGACTCTTACCCTGATCAAGCCTTCGAGCGTTCAGATAAGATAAGGGTTGAAATAGGGGTCTCCAGCATCACATACAGACGTCATTCCTCCTTACCCTTGTCTTGCAACAACCATTTGAAAGGACCAGCTCATTTTGCATACCAAATGCCTGGGTCAAGTAGCTCTGCACCGAGATGGAAATCGGTCATTGAGTCTGCGATTTCCCAGTATAAGAAACAAACTGGTACGTTCCACTAGCGTTTGATTCGAGTTCAAACAGAACTGAAACCAAAGGGCAGTCTTCCAGCTATCCACGATAGAAACCGCCACCCTAGTCCAGGCACTTCCCCAGTCACCACCTCAAGGCAAAGCACATGTCCGCTCAATGGTCTTTCGCTCTTTTCTCGACCCCCAGTCGCACCCAAATCTCCCGCTGCTCGTATCTTCCACCGATGTTCGCACTCCTAAAGTCATTCACATAACCTCAAGTCCCGAGGTTGAGCTGGCTTGGTGGATCGAAGGAACGCAGCAACAATTCCGACTCTCTGGACGGACGTCTATTATCCCATCCCCTTCCCAGAAGCACCTATACAGCCATTTCGGGAATATCGTCAAGTCGGTGAATGAGGGTGCTGAGCAATCAAAGAGGGCAGGTCTTTTGGGTCTGGAGGCTGTCACCCTCACGCCTAGCTTTGACTGGGAGCAGAAGCGGGTTGAAGTGTTCAAAACGATGAGCGGCCATATGAAGGCGTCTTGGTGTAGGCCCACGCCAGGCACCAAGCTCGAGGGAGGGCAGGATGAAGCGAAGAAATGGCCTGAGAAGCTCGAAGAACCCGGCCCTCGTTCCTCGGAAGAAGATCGAAAGAACTGGGAGACGGCTTTGGGAAACTTTGCATTGGTGATTATCGAACCAACCTATGTGGACTTTGTGGATCTTGGGGTCGTTCCCAACAGGCGATTCGGGTTTAGCAGAGACGAGAAGGGGAACTGGGAAGAACTTGAACTTGTACCCTAGCTAAGCCTTGGCTGACGCATGTCAACGTTGAACAGCTCTCACGTCATGCACTGTGAGCAGTCATGGTGGTATTCGCGCGCTGCTTCAACGACAGAGATAATGAACAATGATACAAACAGGAAGTTAAACAAAAGTCTTGGGTTTCATGGTTCAGGTTCTTCCGATATTCTCCCATTTGACGGAGAAGGCTTTCGCGTTCTTTAGGAGAAGCGGGCCGCCGTTGTCAGAGCCGAAATGCGACATATTGGGGCACAATCTATGCTCTGGGCTTCTTCGCTTCGCTTGAATCGGCCTCCTCGAGGTCGTCGATTGAGCGCTTCTTCGATGTCGAAGGAGAGACGGGCTCTGGCTCCTCGTCCTCCTCGTCCTCCTCGTAATCGCCCTCGTCGTCTTCGTCATCACCATCATTGCCAACAGTCGAGTTGGGCTGAAAGCAAGTTCACTATCAGCTTACTGTGAAGTGCATCAGAAATTTGGTTTGACTTACGTCTCCCATCAAGAGAGCAGTGAGGCTGCCCGTGCCCTACAACAGATGATACTGGTAAGCCAGCCCCCGATCTCGAGTGAGGGGTAGTAGAGAACGAGACTCACGTCCTGATTGTCTTCAGGTTCGTAGCCGCCTGCTTCTTCATCAATCTCGTACTCATCGTCGTCGTCGTCGTCGCCGACGACCTGCTCCTCTTCCTGCACAGAGAGGTGAATGTGAATTCACAGCCGTTGGCAAGAGGGGTACCACTTACCTCGACGTCATACTCGTCACTCTCTTCGCCTTCATCGTCTTCGTCGCCGTTTAAGACATCTCCGTTTTTGAGAACGGAAGCTTTTTCCGAGTGCGAGTCAACAGTGCCATTTCCTTCGAGCTTCTGGTTCTCCAGTGGAGACTCGGTGCCCACTGCGTTAGCTATGTCTGCCATGGCACTAGATTCGTAGGCAATGAAAGATGGGTGTCAAGTGGGAAACAATGGGCGCAAATGCAAGGTGGTGCGGAAGCCGAATACCAGGTGGTTGCGAAGAGTGGAGAAGGCTGCGCTCGTTCCAAGTCAAGTCTCAGAGCACAAGGTGGGGGTTCGTAGCGCTCAGAACGCAAGAGAGAAGACAGCTAGAGGGTAAACGCTCGTGGAAGTCGCAGTGGGCGGCGGTTGAGCTTTCTGCTCGGAGCCTCGCTGATTGCCAGTAAGTTGAGAAGGGAACCACGCACGGTCGTTAGCGTGGCTTTCGGGATAATATAGCTGTCGAAGGGAGAGGGATTTTCTCATGCACTCTGGAGCGAAATGGTCATTGATGATGAATGCTTTTTAGCCTTTACCGCGCAGGGGCCAGTTGCTGGTTTGAGACGAAGATGTGGCTCTTCCGCCCGTTCCGGGTGAGGGACGGGATGCAATGCCGATCATTCGCTCATCACGTGGAGGGAGGATGAGACGCGTTACCGACTCGGAATGGGCTGATGAGGAAAGAGGGATCTGGGAGGCAAAAAGAGGCATCCAGGGAAGCGTGGGCCATGATATTGGACATGCGAGGTCCTTGGTCTAACCGTACGCATGGTTTGAACGTCGCCAGAATGAGAATCGAGCTCGTATTATAACATGCGAAGCATTACATGTTGGACCCCAAATCAGGCGTGGCTCTTTTCTTGTTCATCTACAGTCGACTTTCCGGCAATCATAGAGTCCGTTGGAGGCGCGAAATTCATGTGAGGGCACCGTATACTTGGAGCCTGTTTGCGCAAGTGTCTCCTTTGTCCAAGCCTTTCCACGAGCAACTCGATAGATGATCCAATATGTCGCGATTTGCTGCTCCGCAGATACGTCAGCAATGTCCACTACAAGAGATCGAGAGCAAGAACATACCTGAGAGTTCGATGCAACACACAACCAAATCTGATTGATAGGATGGTCGATGGCATAGGTCACGATGAACAGGATGGCCATGACGGAGTACAGGGCAGCACTCTCCACAAAGATGGCCGCAAGGGAGTAGTACTCTCTAGCATCTTCTCCGGGTAGCACTTTGACCATGTTGCGTCGGTAAATCGCCAAACGGGACGCGATGAGAATGGTCAGAAGGATGTTGACGCCGAGGGAGAGGGAGTAGTAAGCCGTGCCGAACTTCCTGGGAAGGTCGCTGTAGAGCGAGAGACCTGGGGAGCTAGACCAGATGGTCCATAGCGTACCCATCACTGCGCAGAGGATCAGAAAGGGGATAGCAGGTGAAGGGGGGAAAACCGTACCGAACGAGCCTATGATAATCATCGCAGGGAATCCAACGACAAAGTAAGCCAACATGTCCCCAGACGCTCGCCAGATGACCCAACACCTCCACAGCTGTTCCCGTAGTGAAATCAGTCAGCTATGACAGGATCAAGTTGTAGCAATGCCTACTTACCACCAGCAGATCTGCCAAAAACGTCAACAAGAATAGCGTGGCATAAAACATCACATTGTGCGCCTTTGTCTGCGAGTTCAAAAAATAGGTCCATGGTCCGCCGGGGTAGTTCCTGTTGTCGACATAGACATCCTGCACGGTATGCGCTTGAACAGCGGCATAGAGTGTTGAGACCGCCAGCATGAGGCACATGTACAGGAGGAGGATGGTGGAGGTTCGTTTCCCGCGGGCGCTGCGCTTAGACTGCGCCAACAGATACGAAGCGCAGGAACTGAAGAGGATGACCTGCATGCCTGTTTGACATTGAGGATAGTTCAGTATACCGCTATTTGGAAGAATGGGGGCAGAACGTACCATATCCCACTCCGGAGATAAAATCTCCGGCTACGAAGAACCTCTCGATGAGAATCTCAGCCTGAGGCGCGTCAGGCCCATAGTATGGCTCAGACATTGTGGAATATTGTCGGGGGAAGAGGTCGATCGAAAGTTGGTGCTGCGGTTTCTCGTGCGGAGGGGATGATATGAGGAGGAAGAAAGGACTTGACGGGATGTCTCGATTTCGAATTGGAACATATTAAGAATTGCCTCACGCACTTATAAACAGCGTAGAAAAGGCCAAGCCCCTCTTCATGAATAGCTATCGAATTAGAAGTTACCTCAAAGAAACCCTAGCGGCGGTACTAGCGGCGAAGAGAAGAAGATCAGCGCCAGTGCATGCTGCGCTGGTATGTTATTGGTGCGCAACTGACAGAACTTAGAATGTCGAAGTATCTGAGCTCCAAAATGTGCTTCCTACCCCTGCTCAGAATCCAACGTCAGGCAACCGGAGGGAAAAAGACGAGATGCCGGTCTATCATGTTCCGTCATAAGAAGCTTGCAAAGATAGGGGAGAGAACATGCAACGCACCAGTCTGGTTAATTTTTCACTCAGAGGCGCTTCGTTTTCTAATGTTGGATGGATGCGATCAGGGCCGCTGCCAATGGAGGCCAGGAGCGGAAAGGAAGAACGCTAATCAAAGATGGCAGCAACTCGACAAATAGCAAGGCTGTTAAGCTCCTTAAACGATCCTCGACGGAGTGAAGGCAGAATGGGTAATTCGCTCATAAAGGCAAAATCACAGCGTGGAGAAGCTAAAGAAGCAGTGATAAAGATTGCAAATAGCATTGGGTGACTTTACCGCCCTATTAGTAGGAGTAATAGCCTCAGACTTGTACCTGAAGCCGGCGATAGAGATCAGGGGGAATCAGGCTAGACATACCATTGGTGGAAGCCTGCTTGACGTATTCATGTTTGTTGCAAAAGCAGAAGTTGGAATCAAAGATAGATTCGATGGTAGGATGTGAGCCTGGGGGACTTCTGGCTGGCATAGGGAGCGTGCTTTCGGCAGGTCGGCAACGACAATGTGTAGCCATCGGAGAACCACAGAAGCCTAACCTTGAGGCCGAATTTGAAAGATAGAGTATGAGGCCAGACTGCGGCGGCCATGATTTATTCGTGGAATGCAATTATGAGGTACAGATGCATGAGACATGAAACCTGCCGACGGTCAGGTTCAGCAAGAGAAGAAAGTGTGACAGTTACTCACGAGGAAGAGCAACGAAAGCGATGGATTACAGTGATTACAACAGAGAAATGTTCCAGAAAATGAAAGCAAGTCCAGGTGGTAGGTGAGAGGATGGGTGTATCAGGCTTCGTCTGTCATGATGGCCAGGAACTCTTGCTCGTTAATTTCGCCGTCACCGTCGAGGTCAAACTCGTCGATCATGGCTTGCCTGTGGGAGACGCATGGTCAGAAACCTGACAGAAAGCCAAGAGAGCATACGCACAGTTCGTCATCCTCTAACCGATCGCCAATCTCTTTAGCCACCCTTCGCAGATTCCGTATACTGATTTTGCCCGTATTATCATCGTCAAACAGCTGGAAGGCGCGTCGAATCTCTTCTATAGGATCTCGGGCCTGAATTTTGTCGCTCACTGGCATAAGACCACAGTGAGAACGCGTCCATTGCTTCCGTACAAATCGACAGGACACTCACTAACTTTGGCGAAATCCTCGAAGTCCATGAGGTTTTGCCCAGTCTTGTCATGATCCCTCAGGATTTTCAGCACCTCCGCCTTCTTCATATCAAAGCCCAAGGCCCGCATCGCGACCTTCAGCTCATGGTAGTCAATTGCACCATCCTTGTCTGTGTCGAACAGCTCAAACGCCTCCTTGATCTCCTGCTTCTGCTCTTCCGTCAGCTCAGTCTTGTGTGTTCGTCTCTTTGCGCGCTGGACTGCTGATGAGGTATACATGGCCGTCGGGGGTCTTTGCATGGAGGATGGTGACTGCACGAACGATTCCAGCGCCAATGGCTTTTGCAGAACGCGACACTGATATTGCCACGGTCACGTTTCTACGCGTCACGCGTGTGTCCACAACTGAATCCGAGATCGCGGCTAGAACCACAAGAAGGGCGGCTTGACAGGCATTCATTAAGAGCCAATGCCAGACTATAAAGAGCATTAGCCGCCCAGAAGCGCACCTTATCTTCCTTCCATCTACTCCTATCCAATTTTGAATACCCTGCTTTATATACCGCTTTAAAGATACCATTATGCCCACCACTCGCTCGACAAAGGCTCGCAAACAGGTGAGGAATATCTTTCGTATCTCAAGTTGTCGACGCTAAAACTCGAGTAGGCCGTTACGGTGTCAGACACCGAGGACGAGTTTGACTCTGACCTGGATAAAATCATGTCCGGATTAACTGGTATGACCGAACATAATAATCTTCAGGTCGGTATGAACTCAGCGCGCTTTGAGCAGATGCAGACATTGAAACCCTTTCGACCCCACATAAGGACAGGACTGCGCCAGTGCGGCAGCGATCAGAGTCCCCCACCCCCGCACAGGGGTCAAAGGGAAAACGATCAACCGTACCGTCTACAGTAACTGTCAGATGTGCGTCCGAACTCCCTTCATCCTTGCGCTAGTCCCCAACTCATAGGCGACTCTAGCTAAGCATGGGTCTCGTAGGCCGTCTGATAGGCCTATTCGTGCCCCCGTGTTTGATCCCTTGCCCAAACCGCCTGCGCCTGACCCACCTCAACCGGTGCTTGACCCCCAGCCGCCTGCCCCTGCTCCAGCACCGCTGGCACCATCTCTTTCTTGGACTGCGCGAAGCGAAATCTCAAGTGCCTTTCAGGGCACCACTGCTCAATCAGCGAGCAGTAACCACAGAGGTATGAACATTGATAACGGCCGCGCTGGTCGCTCACAATCATCAGCTTCTTCGTCAAAACCCAAGCCAATTGCTGTAAGTCTCATCACATCTGCCAAAGGTCACTCTATTCATGGATTTTACAAAGGAATACACCATCCCAGACTCTGATGAGTCGGACCACGAGACACCAAGTGAGTACAACAGTAGCCATCTTGAACCCTAACCGAACGCCACCTGACACTTTGTTTATTATCTTTGTTATTTCTAGCGGACGTCGAGACTGACATTCAATCGACGTCGTCGTCAAGGAGCACCTCCTACTCCTCTGCAGCCTCCACACCTTTCACCTCCCCTGATGGGTCCGCGTCTGCGAACAACCAGTACTTTACCCCCAAAGACAAGGGGAAAGGTGTCGACCGCGGTGCCCCACGGGATGGCACAACACCCAAGCAAGCCCGGTTTGCTGAATCCATCTCATGTGCACCTCAGACTGCTCACATGGGCCCTCAAACTCCCAAATCTACTCACACGTCCAAACCTTCTGGGATGGGCGCCTCTTCCCCAGCAACTGCCGCAACCTTGTCCTCTCGGAAGGTTTCTGCCAGTGGCGCAGCACCTGCTTCTTCCGCCTCTACCGCTGGATCTTCTGCTACCACAGGTCGAACGCCAACGAGACCCAAGTTAAACGTTAACCCTGTGATCCCTCTTCGAGCCTCGAGGGCGGCCCCACCCCCTCCCCCTAATCCGTCCCCTCCACAGGCACCTGCCACTCGTGCCCGTCCTGCTCCTGCTCCTGCTCCCACTCCTGTCGCTCCACCCAACGAAGTCGAGTCTCTTGCAGCCGCCTTCTCCAAACTCGAGATCGTCGGTGATCTCTTGGCTTCCAAATCAGCCGACGAGGAGATCATCGAACAATTCCTGTCTCTTCCACTCGGAAGTGCCCTCGACCCACACCTCATCGCGCACGACGCCTCAGCCCAACGTGCGCTTGACAATGCACGCGTCGAGTGGGGCACGCAATGGGAACTTGCGAGAGGAGTGTTGAGGGGTCTGTGGACCTGGGAGGACGTCATCTCAAAGGCGAGGGAGTTGTCGGGCTTGAATGCTGACACAGCGAGTAAAGTGCCTGCGATCATGGGCAAGTCTGCTGCGAGCACGACGGGGCACGACGTCTGGTTAGTTTTATTATCATTTTTATTGTCAAGGACGATGTCATTGACGATGACTACAGGACAGAGTTGGATCGAGAGGAGAAAGCGACTCGTGAAGACCCTGATCGTCGCCTTGGCCTTAAAGGAACGTACGAACGGGACTCCAACTGGCATGGCGGTCGCATCCAACAAATCATCCGACTCGCTAAAGTCGACAACAAGGTCGGCCAATACAAGATCGTGATGGAGCCCATGGAACGCCGTCGCTCGCATCGTTTCGCGCGCTTTGTAGGCTCTCGAAGGATGCTCCAGCTGCGCGTGAGCGACAAGGCGTTCATGAACGAGAAGGAAAAGGTGGTCGACTTCTTGACCAAGAAGTTTGTGTTGCTTGGAAGGGTGTTTGTACCGTTCCATTCCAAGGATGGAAGTGTTTACATGGTGGAGACTAATGAGAACTTTGACCGTGTATCCCAAGACTGGTGTGCCGATGGGGACAGGCTTTCTTTCACGCAGTTCATGGAATGGCATAATCCCCTCCGTTATAACAGCAGACAGGTAGGCTTATTGCTGGACTTCTCCCTTTCAACTCTAGCTGACGTCCTTGCTACCAGGCTATCAGCAAGTATGTTACACGTTTCGCGCTGGGCTTGTCCAACTCGATTCCGGTGCTGGAATTCCAGCCTGGTGCTGTGATGTTCATTGACGACATTTGTAAGTATATTGCCACCTAATTGGTATATCTCGCTCAACCGTCTTTAGATGCCTCGGACTGGCCGGTTGGACAGAAAGGCGCCCCAGCTGAGAAAATCATGACCGACGGATGTGGTTTCATGAACCTCGCTGCCCTTCAAGCCATCACCAGGTACATGGGCTACGAATACCTCCCCACAGCCGTTCAGGGCCGTTTCGATGGTGCCAAGGGTCTTTGGATCAGACATCCATACGACGAGTCCGACGAGCCACGTATCTGGATTCGAGCCTCGCAAAACAAGATCAAGAACCCCTCGCTCCATCGAGCTCATAGGATCTTTGAGCTCCTCACGCCTTCAAAGCCGTCTGTCGGAGACGCGCTCTCGCAGCAGTCCATCTTGAACTTGTACTATAATGGCGTCCCTGCTGAAAACCTGATTAAGCTCTTTGAGGAGGGCTTGAGGGAGCAGGTCGAGCCACTTTTGGAGTGGGAGAACATGGTGTTGTTGTACCATGCAGTCAATAAGGCCGGAGGTGTGGCGGGGTCCCGGATGGCAAGGCTTGCAACTACAATGAGTCGGGCATTTGGGCTCGAGAGGCAACAGTGGGGTAACGATGAGGTTGATGCCACCGAGGAGGACACCGAAGGACAAGCCAACGCGGACCTGGGGCCCGCGACTTATACAGGGCGCAACCCATACAGCGGCTGTGAGCATCCTGTTGCACTCTGAGCGATTCGTGGCTGACATGACTGTTAACAGGTCCGGGAGCGATATACGAGAAGATCTTGGAGTGCATTCAGGCTGGCTTCACGCCCAAGGACATGAAACTCCTTCAAGCGGAAATCAAACAAGCCATAACCACGATCTTCAACACCGCCATCGAAAAGTATCGCATCCCTCTGAAAGAGTCTCTGTGGGCCTTCGTCATCCCCGGTAAGCTGCTCGCCCTTTTCAAGTATTCGTGAAACTGACACGCTCCTTCAAAGATCCGTTTGCCGTCTCGCCCTTGAGCCATCCTGCCGGCTCTGCTATCCTCGATCCGCTCGGTCTTCTTGGACCGCGCGAGATCTACTTCAGGTCTAGTTTGCCAATAAAGGATCCCAAGACCGACATGCCTTACCATGTGGTGACAGGCGAAGTTGTGGTATGTGATGCGGTATTTTCCAAGTCTTCAATGTTCTTAACCAAATATAGGTTGGCAGATACCCCATTCGTCTCCCCTCGGACATGCAGAGGGTGACAGCCATCGACGTTCCTGAGCTCGCCGGTTGGACTGATGTCGTCATCATCTCCGCGAAAGGCGACCGCAGTCTCGCAAACTTGCTCAGCGGCGGAGACATGGACGGAGGTAAGAGCCCTCATTCTTGGCCTGTGCCACTGGAACTCAGTGTCGTCTACCACAGATACCGTTCATATCCTTCGTGAGCCCGAGATCGTACAGCACTTCAAGATCGATAATCCGCTGGTCGAAGAGCCCAAGGACTTGATGAAAGAATTCGAGAAAGAAGTCGAATCGGTTGCTGCCTTCTGCAAGAGGATGTTGGAGATGAAGGGTAGAGACGCCGAGAAGAAAGTAGCAATGGCGTATCAGGATGTCCTCCTGGGCAACCTGAAGGCGTCGAACAAAGGCCTGTACTCGATGTTCCATGATCAAGCGGTTGCCAGATACGGGTACCACGATCCTCGAGCGATCCGGCTGGCTTACATGTGAGCACCAATTGGGCCGTGCGCCTGTCAAATGATGACTGACTAGAGGGTTTAACAGCTTTACCACCTTGCTTGACGCGAGTAAGAGCGGACTTCGGCTGAAACCAGGCGTCTTCGAGAAGGATCAGAAGGAATTTGGCACAAAGCCACAACCATTTGACGTGCTCGCCGATCTCAAGCAGGCAGGCCAACGGCTGCTAGAGGAATTTGAAGACAAAATCAGGATCGCCGGGGAGTCGGGCTCCGCCCACAAGAAAGACCCTGTACTCCTCGCCCCATACGAAAAAATCACTAACTACGTCCACGACCTTGTCGACGCCAGATCTCCTGCTGCGCCTCTGTTTTCTCAGGAACTGAGTGCTATCAAGAAGCATGTTGACCGTGCCAAGGATATCTTTAACCGTTCAGCTGCTCAAAACCAGAATAAGAACGACCAACAGTCCGGTTCAAGGTCCAAACCCAAGCCTCGGGGAGGCAAAGTTAAAGCGGACCAGGATGATATCATGCTTGAAGCTTCGCGTGTGTACCTCCAGGACGCTCCCAAGACCATGCTCATCCCGAACGCGGAAGAGGTCATGGCCTCGTACGCCTACAAGGCTGTTTCCAGCCCTGAAGGTCGCTTCCCCTGGTCTGTTGCATTTGCGACACTCTGCGAGATCAAGGCGAGGGCGACTGCCAAGAATGGTCAATTTGCGTCGGTGCTCTACCAGTTCGACGAATGCAAAAACATCTCGTCTACTGCAGTACGAGTGTACACCAGGTCTGCGGAGCAGGAGGAGTTTTAACTTTTAAGGGCCGTCTGTGCTCATTACCAACGCTTGTAGATTTTTCACTGTTTCCTTACTCCATCTTCGCATTCTGATTGAACATTTGTGTGCCCTATCTTGCTGTCATTTACCCAGGTTATATTTGTGTGCCTTGCTTCGCTCTGCATCATAGCCATCTCGACCCCCATGTATTTGTAGCCAATCCACATATATCGTCCTCAAAAGATTCAAGAGACAGAGTCCCAGGAGATGCCCGCTACATTAGATGTCCAATTCTGGGAGGTGAACAGCAGCAAGCCACGCAAGGACTACCTCCACCCGAGGTCCATGGAGGGGGATATTGATCGGGGTAGGCTTCCTCTTTCCTCCCGCCGCCTTTTCCGCTGCCGCCTTTTCAGCGCGGTCCTTCTGCCTCTTCACCACGGGAGCCAATAACATCCTGGCATAATCCAAAGCCTGCGCAGCGTCCTCACGCTGCATGACATTGGGCAAAGGAGAGGGAGAACGGCTTCCGTTCGCGCTCGTGCTGCTGCTGGCACTGTATCTCCCTTCCCCGAACTCGGTAGAGCTGGAAGGTGTCGCGGTCCCTTCTGCCAAAGACTCGAAGATTGAGTTTGAAGAGAAGGAGGAAAAGGACCCAGAAGTGTCGAATGTGTCTCTGCCTGTAGGAGTACCAACACTGCTGGAACTCCCTGCTGCAAATGACCCGTTCCTAGAGGACGAAGTCGTCGTGGAACTCGGGCGAGAAGGCGAGTGAACACTGCTCATTGAAGAGGTACGTGAGGGTGCGACACGCAAGGGAGGAGGTTCAATTGCAAGACGGCTCTTGCCCCGTTGGTTCGACAAGGAATGTCGCTGGATGCCATGCCTCCAACCCCCAGCGAGCCGTTCCAGGATCTCGATAAACTCAGCTTGACCCATGGACCGTGGAGGAAGAAAGATGGGGTATCCCTCGAGACCGTCGACCATGGTGGCGGTACGGACGAATTGAGGGAGAAGTGTGTCGAACCTGCCCAGCATAAGGAGGCAGATCAAGACGCTATACAGAGACTCGACGAGCAGAGGGTGATACGTCGTGAAGATCGGAGGAATGTCGGTCAGCGAGGTACGCTTTGTGTCTGACAGGTTGAACGCATAGTCAACCCTCGACGCGATGTCACCGTCTGGAAAGGGGTGGGGTGGCTCGAGAGTGTCGAAATGAGCAAGAAATTTCTCGTGATCTCGAATGCTTTTCTTGAGCAGGGAATTGACATGTTCTCGAAAGGATGGCTCGCCAAGGACTTGGTTATAAGCCTTGACCTTGCGCCCTTGGTTGGATCCCAGAGGGCCATCAGGGTTACCGATCTCAACGCCACCATACTTTCCGTTGTCGAGATAACACAGACGAAGCTCTGCTCCATCAAGACTGGGTGCTTTGGTGACACCCTCAAGATCAAGAACCGCAGTTTCGATCAGGTGGACAGCGTGTTGGAGGTAAGCAGCGCCGCGAAGGAAGAGAAGTTGAGGTTCGATTGGTTCGGGGGCGTCAGGGAGGACTGAAGGGTGTACCACGAGCCCTCCATCTGCCCCGTCTGAACTATCCATGACGCTAGTTCCATCAGGAGGAGCCTGTCCATTACAGTTGGCAGTTGAGTTGTTCTTCCTTCGCTTGCCACTCTTGGAAGATCGAGATTCCTTTTTCATGTTGCTTGCGTGGTGAGCTTGCTTGGCTTTCCGTATTGCTCGGGCCTCCTTGAGTGCATGGGTAAAGTCCTTTGTCGCTAGTGTAAAGTCTTCTCGGAAGCAGTGAACGATTCCTCTTGTACGA